>CAUYON010203146.1:0-17168 GCA_963573935.1 Arctocebus calabarensis | reverse complement strand
CTCCCGATCTCTGTGTCTCACCAGTTGCCCATCCACTCCAATAGTTCACACGGGGAAAGATCCAGAGCTCCCACCCTCTCACCTGCTGACCTGGGAGAGATGGGCTATAGGACCGTCTCCACCGCCATCTTCCTCTGCCTCTATGCTTCCCTTGTTGTTATTTTTTGTTTGTTTATTGCTTAGTGACTTTTCTGAGAAAACTGTCAGGTCTGTATGTGTGACAAACGAAATTCCTGCTGGGTAACCTTAGTGGTCAGCTAATGATTGAACAGACATTTCCTGAAATGCTTTGAACTAATAAATCTCTCAGGCTTTGCTAAGGGCTCTGATTGTGTACTGAGAATGCTTTCAGTACTCAGCAAGACTGTTACCTCTTAACCTTGATTTCTATTTGCACAGAACCTTAAGTCTAGTGAGAAGTTAGACTTTCTTAGATCTTCCTGAGTGTGTGCACAGCCTCAGGCTTATGCATAACCTAAACGTGCACATAAGTTTCTAGATTCCAGGAATAAATTGGGGTTTTTCAAAGCCTCCTATGGATAGCTTGTTACCTATAGTCTACTTTTAAGTTTTTAGTTTAGTATTTTGTTTCAATTTTTATCTGCTGCCTCAGATAGCTGAAATTTAAACAATTGCCTCTAGTGTGTGTGTACGTGTACCTGTATGTTTGCAAAAACAAACCTTTTTACACTGGATAAGCTTCAAGTCAGGTAAAATAAAAAGAGTCTTGCAAATGGGCTCTTCCAGAGAATCACAAGATAGGCTGAATAATGATCAATGCTCTGGGAATAGGACTCTCTGAATTGCTGCAAACCTTTGGCTTAATTTCTAGAGTTATAAAAAAGTAGATTCTGATGATTTTTTTTTCCATCAGTGTTTTCATTGCTTTAATGGAGGACAATTTTCTTTTTTTGGATGTTCTTACCAGCATTTATACTGATGCCACCCATGGCTATTGAAAGACTCAACAAATGATGTTTGTTTATTGCTATCAATTAGCTAAACAACCTCATGAGATGAACATTATTATCATCGTATTACACATGATAATGAATCACAAAGGAAGCAAAATATTTTATATCTTCCACTTCCTCTTACTGCATTTTTCCCATTTCAGATGCCAGTGGGGCTCCGTATTAATGTCCATTCTCAGGAAAGAAAAAACAGGTACTAATCAGTTGAGACATAGATTTAGGTCATGTGTTACTTCTCCCAGGAAAATGTGTACTGAGTCAAAAATGTCTTTATTCTTACAAAAGTATTTGAAGTATCAGTAAGAAAAGTAGAATTATATTTTTAAGGCAAAGAAGCCCTTGAAATAACCTGAAATGGCAGTAAACTTTGGTCTGGTTTGTAGGTTTAGTTCACAGTCCACTGTTGCCCATGGGCATGGAGATTTGCCAGGGCTCCTGTGAGATGATTAGGGCACTGCCTCAGGGGGTTAGAGTGCAGAAAGGAGATGAAGCCTGGGAAACTGATTGACATCCTTGGTGGAATGTGGTGAGTACAGGCTTTATAACATGCAGCCAGTGAACTCAAGACAGGATGTGAAAATTAATAGCATAACCCATGGCTGTACCTTAGGATCAGAAATGTCACAGGAGCATGTTACTCCAGGAAACAGAATTGTCAGATCTTCTTGTTTCCTTGTTGATATGGCAAATAGAAAAACGATGCTTTAGAGGAAAAAAAAAAAAGAAAAGCTCTGGAAATTTTTTTTCCTCTTGGATCTTCATATAGAGATAAAATGCTTTCATAAATGATAATTATCTGAAGGATGATCCCAAAGTCAAGTTTGTTTCAGTTGGAGTAAATCTTCTGTATTGTAACCAAGAATAAAAATACTGTACCAGAATTGCTAACTCTTGGAATTCTAACACGCGTGCTTAGACCACAGAGATAACACGCTAAGAGATTCAGAGACCTGAAGATAATGCAGTAGAACTGCTATGTGTTAACCATCTAAGGGACTATAACCAACACCTCAACATGTAGAGGTAGTCAACATAAGGCACTAGTTCTACTGTACTAATAACTACATGTGGTACATGTCTAGTCTATGAAAATGAGGTCAACCTAAGGAGGTGGTCAATCTAGGGAGGTGACCATCTATCAAGTTCTGCTGTATGTGGGTTAGTAAGGCTACTCGCATCAGAACGTGGGTTAACCCTGCCGTACTCCTCACTTTTCATAACGACTCTCACAAGGCTTGGGGAATAAGAATGCCAACATGGGAAATTCAACACCACCTCAGGATTCATGCTAATGCCCTGTTATTGCTGCCTTTTCTGTGTTTTTGTTTGTTCTTTTGTTTTGTTTTAGGAGAATTGTGAGCAAAATCCTACTGTTAATTTGATATTTACTTTTAGCCACACAGACCTTACCAGAGTACCACAGGACTTCAGAAATAGCTTTCTCACTGAGGAAATCAAGGGCAAAAAGCCTGGGTGACTATCTAATAGAATTTATAAGAGACAGCTGGAATTTAACTCATAAAGTGACTCCATGTGCCCAGTCTCTTTCTGCTCTACTTTACACATTACACCTAGGTGAGATATAATATTCACTGAACATGCATAGAAGTCTCCCTAAGTGTTTTTGAATTGATAACATGAACTTTAGAAAATTCATACTATCTGAAACAAATACAACATATTTAGTAGAGAATATCACATAATGTGAACGGTATATTGACACTCATGTTGCCTGTATTGAACTATACAACTGCAGTTCATAATTAAATTTTGGATGGATTCATCTTGAAAGTAGCAGAAATTTGAATTCCATATATCAGCTCAATGGGGATAAAATGCCATGCAAATTGCTAAAAGAAGTTTTGGATTTGCTGAAAATAGTTTATAAAAAATTTGGTTTATTTCCCCTCTCATTATATGATCATCTAATTGAAACTAAGAAATATTTCAGATTTTTTAGATTCTTGATTGGATGCTATTACAAAAAATATTTCCTACTAATAGCCAAACAAAAATTCAACAGACTTGGAAAGATATTCTCATAGCAGATAAAACAGAATTTTTAAGGATATAAAGGCAAGAAAACAAAAAAAGAAGGACCAGTAATAAAAGCCTCTGTTTAGAGGGTTAAAAAAATAAGTAATGTAGTCATGTTATGCATGCTGACTATGAACTGCTGAATTGGCATTCACTGTGACAAGAATCTCCAATTTATTGGATGCATGTCATTGGAATTTGCCCTTTTATTTTATGTGCCTTTCCATGATGAATGCCAGTGCTAGGAAATGAAGAGCTCTTACCCTTTTCATACTTTGCTGGATGCTAGTGAATTTGCCAATTGATGCTTCTATAATTTTTGCTTCAAGGTCACTTGAGGGGATGGAGTCATCCAAACAAGGTCATTGACTATGTTGAAAAGCTAATAATTGTTTCTTGAAAAGCAAAGTCACAGAAAAATTAGGACATCAATGATATAATTAGCATATGATGGAAAATAAATTAAGAGAATATTTTCTTTTAAAAATGTAATTCATTTAAAATAAAAAGTGATACATAGTGCTTGGACAACTAAGGTCATTTGGTCTGCTCTCAGTAATTCAATTAGGGGAAATCTGAAAGCGATAAGTGCACAGTAGGTGGGAGCTGTAAAAGCGCTGGACTGTTAATAATTTGAGACTTTCTCATCCCTTTATGCGGATGAAAGTGGATCAATTATGTGAACGCACAAGTCTCTGTATTGTCCTCATTTCACATATGGGCCCTGAGGGACATTGCACAAGAAACCCAAACCACGAGACAGAGCTTTGCCTTTTGGAAGACATTCACTACCTTCAACTTGATATTCAGTTAGGGAAATATTTAATAAATGGCTTTTCTTTTCTTTTCAAGTCATAATTTCAATGTTTTTAGAGCATAGAGCTCCTTATTTTCAGAGCCTCTTCTAAGATCTAGGGCAAACATTCAACTGCAATTTGAGAAAACACATAGAATTACAAGCTAGAACTAGCTACACTTTCCTAAGAGAGCAGACCCCATGAGTGTATGGGTTAGGTCTTTAGTGCTTTTTCTGCAAGAATTCTTAGCTTTAGGGTTTCTCTGTGCCATCCAGCTGACACTAGGGGGTAAAATCTAAATTTCATTTAGCTCAAAGCAAATCTGCCTATGTTCATACTTTTCAAGTGAAAAAAAATCAGAATACTTATTTGACAATGATACATACATTTATGAGAAAAATGAGACTGCCCAGGAAAATTCTAGAAATATGATTATCCTACATATGCTATAATTTAAATCTAAATAGAAGTTTTAAAAGTTTTATAATATACCTTATTGTTATATTATATTTCTGATTACCCTTAACATAAATCACATCAAAATATTTAAGGATATTGATTTTCGATTCTATTCTTCATCACCGAAGTTGCAAAAAGGAAACGAAAATCATCTAGATGCACCTAGATGCACCAAGGCTTTTTGTTTGTTCATCTTGGTGTTTGTTACTGTAACAGTCTTCCTGGCTGTTTCACTGTAATGCCTTACACCAAAGGGCAGCTGGTTTAAACCAAAAAACTTTCTTTTAAAGCTAAACTAGGAAATTGCACTGAAAATTCAGAAAATCAAATGGTATATTTACTGAAGTACATAGATATCAGAATGACATATTTTGTTTGAAGAAAGCTGAAAGTGAGTACAAATTATTCTTTAAAAAAGTTTTTTAAATGACATCCTTATATACGTATGTTGAACTTAGTGAACTATTCTCTAAGAGGCTAACAGGAAAAATTCTTATCTGAATCTGATACATTTTCATCTTACAAGAAAAAAAAATAGAATAAAAGGAAAGAAGAAATACTTTGCATAGTAGCAAAATGATCCTAGCTTGAAAAATCATTCTGGAATTTAGCTTGTTACTTTTCTTCCTTCACTTGGAAATCTTCTGAGCCCCTTAATATGTACATTCTCCTACATCTTTCCTTTAGTTTTCTCCTCTTTATTGTTGTATATCCTCCAAAGATTTTAATCCTTTCCTATGGATTTTATTAACTTCTCTAAAGATGATTTCTCAAAATATATTTCAAACATTTTGTGTTGCTCTTTAGTTTTGTATTTCCAGCTGCCACAAAGTTGTAGCTTAAGACTGGCTATTATGGAGTATTTACACGAGGGAACTAGGCACATACTACAAATTATACTCCTCTCATCTGGGGTTGTTTGTTAAATATTTACCATCCCACCGTTGGCTAGCCCCTGAATTTCATAGTTACAACTCAAATACAAAATGCATAAAATAGAATTCACTTTTCTAACCAACCATCTCTCACCACACTCAGATTTTGCCTCATTTCCCTATGAAATCCGTATCACTCCACTTGGAAGTGTTCAGTGCCTCTGCACCCAGTCCTTGCTCCTGTTCTTCTAGGTGAGATCTTTATTTACTTATTTGATAATTTCACCCTGGCTCATGACTTCACCTATAGCTCAAGTGCAGGACACTTTCTCACTTTCTACTTGAATCGCAGACATTTCTACAGACCCGTGTAGTCGATCACCTATTCAATGTCTCCATTTGGTTATTACATAGACTTGGGGGGCTCAATGTATGCTGAACTGGACTCCTGATCTTCCTACACACCTACTCAGCCCTCAGTCCCATATTAATCCCTTTGTCAATTCCATCTCTCCACTTGTTCAGGAAAAATACACACACACAAACATATATATACATATATCTCCTTTGAAGTTTCCTTGACTCTTCTCTCTCCTTTATACTTCATATCCAATTTGTCAGGAAGAAGTCCTGTTGGGTAAGTGTCAAAATATCACTCAATTCTGCTCACTTCTCACCACGCCCATTACTGTGTTCTGGTGGCACCATCATCATTTCCCGTGTGGATTACTGCAAAACATATTCAAGAATCTCTCTCTCTTCTTCTTCTTCTTTTTTATAAGTCCTTGGCTCTTTATAGCTTTTCCTCAATGCACAATCAGAATAATTCTCTGTAGGATGTAGGTCAGATCATGTTACTCTTCTGCTCACAACCTTTGGTGGCTTCTATTTCACTCATGGTAAAAACCAAAGTCCTTCCCATGGCCTGTCAAGTACTATAAGATTTGACCCAGATTTTCTGTGGCCTCATATCCTCCCATATTTCCACTTCCTCACTGACTAGTAGCTTCCTGGCCTTCTCCCTGTTTCCCATACTTGCCAGACGTGCTCCTGTTCATTATTCTTTCTGCCTAAAATGCTTTTCCCAGGATACTCACTTGGCTCATTCCCCTTCCCAGGGACACCAGCCCTGACAGCCCCAGTGTGGCAGCCTGTTCCCACTTCTTCCATCTGCCCTGCTGTACTCTCTCCACAGCACTGAACATCTTCAAACATGCGATGTGATTTACACCTTTATCACACCTGTCACGCATCCTGTGCCTCCCTTGTCCAGCAGTTAATGCACGACAGCGGGAACTTCGGCTCTTTTATTCTGTGGTTTATCTCAAGCATGAAGAGAGGTGACTGACACTATAAATATCTATGAATGAATGATCTGCCTGGAAAGGCAATTCCTCTTGGGCTTTTATTTCTGTCCCGTATCTAATCTATACCAAAGTCCTTCCTCTTGTAAGTTCTTTCTTGGTGGGTCACCTCCAAGGGACAGGATGAGTTCTCGACCAGTGGGTCAGAGGTCCCTGGGGTGAGGGATGTGTGTACTTGGAACAATCAAGAAAAGAAAGAGTACAAAAATGAGTACTGAATGTCACATTGGGAAAGAAGAACTTACTTTAAGTCCAAGAGGTGTATGGAAGCTGAACTTGAAACAGTCAGTAGAGCTGAAGGGTCAGAAGATGAAGTACAAGCATGATGCAGGGGAGCTAAGAGTGTGAAGGGCACACAGGGGCCACAGGCAGGTCTGGAAGCCTTGTGGTGTGTACTTACTGTCCCGCCAAGTCCTGTTGTGTGGGGGCTGATAAGTCTGTTATAGTTATATAAGAACTATATAACAGAGGTAGATGGTTCTGCCTGCCATTCATTCTGTTAGATTCTTCCTATCACCTAAGTTCCTATTAACTTTAGTCCATGATAACAAAAAAGAATAGCCTGTTTTTTCCATAATACCTGCTCTATAATCCATCCTTTATTTCAATTCCAGATTCATCTTCTAGAGCACAGTGTTGATCTCATCATTCACCTTTCAAAATCCTTTAGTGTCTCCCTCCCAACTACTAAAAAGTCCTGACTTCTTAGTCTAGAATCCAAGGATTAACTACAACCCAGATGGAAAAAATTCTCTTCTATTTACCTATGATCAATTTTTCATTCAATAAATCTTTACTGATGTCCTACTATGTGCCAGGAAGAAAGAAAATGTTTCTTGTACTAATCCATGCCTTCAATCAATGTAATGTGTTCTCATATCTACCCCTTTCCTAATGTCATCTTCTTAGAATGTTCTTTTTCACCTTATGTCTGACTATAAAAATTACACTTATCCTTCATGAATTAATGAAAATGCTTTCTATTCCACATTATCATTGCAGCCGTACTAGTAACCACCTTATCCTTATCTAGATTCAGCATGGTATCCAGACGTCAGACAATCTTGTATTTCTTGATATCTGCAGGTAGGCTCCCTTACAGCACCCTGCTCTCTAGGTACCTGAATAAATCTTGTCATTCCTGGCATCCATCCCATCTTTATCACAGGGCATGGCTCATACTTCTCTTTCGACTTGTGGAACACTTACTCCATTTCCAGCTGTGAAAATGAACCAAAAATCATCTCCTTGAAGAAACATGATATTTCCTATATCCTCCTACTCTTGGACCATATCATAATACTTCCCCTTTCTTCCAGGCCTCCTCAACATCCATTTCCATCTGATTGGAGTTCTTGCTTCATACTGCTTTGTATCCATGTAGTTATTTATGTGCCTTTTCTAGCTGACATGTGGAGTTCATTTGGATTCTAGGAACCATGTTCCAACCTTGGTTCATTATACCCAGAGTACAGAGTCCAATTCTTTCTTAGAAAGTCTTCAGACAGTGTTTGTGTGATGAATGAATGAGTATGTTCATACTGAGCTTCCTATGTTACTGTTTTGACATGTATCAGACATATAGAATTTTAATGCCATGCGTATGTGTGTGTGTATGTATATAATTTGGTTAAACTTAAACTATTATGTATAATGTAGTCATAAAACTTATACTATTATGTATAACGTAGTCATATACTACAAACACACATCTTTCCATGTTTAAAATATACTGGATTGGAGGATGGAGGTTACACTATATGGCACACCTCTTGGAGGCAGGACTTAATTATAAGAGGGGCTTTACCTAACAAATGCAATCAGTGTAGCCTAATTCTTTGTAGCCTCAATGAACCCCAAACAATAAAAAAGGAAGTAAAAGTAAAATAAAACATACTAGATTATTCTACTATGTATCTATCACACATACATAAATGCCTATGTATATTTTACTGCATTAAACTTGTACTATTGTATTTAATACAGTCCCTATAGATATAGTCCAAATAGACACATACAGACATACATTTGAGTGGTATTCTGGGGTACACACATGTTTGCATGTGTGTGTATACACAGATATGAATGTGAATCTGGTGTACAGTTCCTGACCTGTCCTTTCCTTTCTTCTTTTTCTTCACTCCATTCTGTTCTCACTACTTCTGTTCCTTCTCTCCTTTCAGGTCCTTCCTTCCCTCCCTTACTTCTTCTGTTTGTCTGCTTCTTGACTTCTCAGTTCCAATCTTTAAGATATGACTGTGCTTTGGTGTACTTTATACACACAATAAAAGGGGATGATGTTGAAAATAACCATCATCACCTTGTCCTGAGTTGTTGATATCCAAACTCATGGTTTGAAAGCATCTCACCTATTTGTTCTTGATTGTACAGTGCATCAGAACAAATTGTTTTGTATCTTTCTTTGAAAGGAAGATTGAATTCAGTAACCCAGGTGTTTAGTAATCTGTGATGTGAATTATATGTCTCTAGTTTTTGAGGACCTTTTTGGGGAAAAGGGTTCTGAGAACATTGCTATAGGCAACAGTAGAACTCATTATTACTTTTCTTAGTGTACATTTTAAAAGATGTCTCTGGGTCATCTTCGATCTAATCTTTGCTTGTTCTTTAGATGTCCCATAAAAATAAGGAGCCACTTGATGAATGAGGGGAGAAGATTTTCTTACTGTGTCACAAAACTCAGATCATATCATAATAGTCATCAGGGAATGACGACCCAACTGTGATGGTTGAATATTTTCTCCACAAGAAAATTGAAAAGATCTTATTTTAAACATTTAATATCAGTGCTGTTTGAGGACTTGTATTTACTAAAATATTTTCTGGGGTGGATACAAAGGTAGGGCAACTTCACTTTATTAGTGAACCTAGAGGGACTTTCTGAGGATTGGAAAACTTCTATTACCTGTTCACAGTGTATGTTTGATTATGCCCTTCACTCTCTGCCAAATAAACAAGGAATATTAGGTGATGCATAGCATCTTTTGATTTTTTTGTGTGTTTAAAACCACCACTTATAAAACTGGTGATTGAAACAAACAAATCTATAATGAAATAATGAACCAGAACCTCTATAGTTCATTTTTAAATCATCAATTTAAAAGCACACATCCTATCTCTATTGCTTTCACACATACTAGATATGCCTCTTCCCAAAAGCATCACTATTAAAAAAGAGCCTGGAGTTAACATATCTGAAGTGATTATTTATCTTGACAAGGGCAGTACCAATTTTCCCCCTGAAGAGTTTACATTATGAGATGCTGAAGAAGAAACTTCTTGGCTGGCTCACCAGCAATTTTCCTTATTTTTAAGGTGTTCATAAGTGAAGGAAAAAGATCACTTGAGCCCTTAGGACATTGTTAAGTTTGTATTTTCTCTCTGCCAATATCTGTCAGGGGAGAGCAAAATGAGCATCTTAGTTCCTTGTTTTATGCTTTTCAGCTCAACCAAACTCCTCAATCTAACACATTCCTGATGACAGGGCCTAGAGAGACCATGAAGCCCTGACAGTCACTCGTCAACTTTCCTTAAGGAGGGGTAAGTCAGGGGACATTTTAGATGTGTTAGAAAATGTGCTTCAGAGTCTAGTTCAGTGGAGACAGTGAAGTGGAATGCACAAGATTATTGCTTATTTGTAGGAAGGCGAATGCAATAAGAAATATCATCTTCATTTTGAATTTTTACTTCAGACTTGTGAATGGGGCTGTCACATGGAGGACTGCTGATTTTTCTTTAGGTCTTTTCATTTCTATCTATTCCAAAATAGCAGTGTTCTTAGAGGCCTGTATAAATAAACTCATTCTTTTATTTATAATATCGTTTGAAAATTCCTTGATATTTCTGTAATGAGCCATCTCCAAGAAAACAGAATTCAGAGTTTTTGTTAAATAATATCACCACAGCCAGTAATGAGGAAAACCAGGCTGTGGATAAAGAATAAAATGATACTCTACCCAACTCTCACAAATCCTGCCCCTTCCATGCTATCCAGATGCACATTTGGTTCCTGCCAATTCAATGGGGTTCCCTAGGAAAGAAGGAGAGGCAGACAACCCTACTATAGGTGGAGATGTTTCTCCTAATTTTGTTTACTTGTCAATTTTCTATCTGTCTTCTGAGAGCTCCTTTGTGTATCTCAATAACAAAGGTTTAGGGCGGTGTCTGTAGCTCAGTCAGTATGGTGCCAGCCCCATATACTGAGGATGGCAAGTTCAAACCCAGCCCTGGCCAAACTGCAACAACAACAACAAAAAGGAACAAAGGTTGAGTGTAGTTCATGGTAGTAAAGATGTCACTCATTTTTATTGTTATGATTCACAATTATAAGGTAATTCGGAATCTGTGGTTTCCAAGAGGAAGTTAGGTAATGTATAAAACATAGCAATAGATATAATCCTCTCAAGAGTTTCCAATTTAGACTAATATCTCTATGCCTTTGTTCATCATCTAAGAGAATTATCAAGATAATCTTTGGCTTATCTTTGAGGAAGCATTATTAAAAATAATTCTTGTGATATTTTATACATACAAGAAAAATAAATTAGAATTATGAGTGTAGATACTAGGTATAACGTGATATGCTCAGTTGAGTAGGACAGACTATTGAAGCAATTTAGTGATTCACTGTCCAATAATGCTTTTCATCATGATTTCTCAGGGTGCTGTACAAGATGCCAGTTGTATCATATACCCTCTCATTTATGAAGGGAAACCTCATTTTATTCCTATTACAAATCATAAGTTCAAGTCTGGAAGTTATTATGTAGTGTGCTCATATTCAAAAAACATGGAATAGAACTACATTCTTGGAACTCATACTAAGCACTTTTCAAAGTTGTGTATCTGAAGAACAAAGGCTGACTTCTGCTCACTTTCAGACTAGAATAAGGGCTAGAGAACTAGAGAGGGGATGAAAGTAAAATGTGGTGGTGTAGAAGAGGGTGCTTAGAACCAAGGCATAGGCTTACAGGACCAGACTCAAGTTTTCAGCCTCTGGCAAATCCTCCACTCTGAGTCCTTCTGTAGTGGAATGGGGTAGGGGAGGAAAATGAGTGACTAAAAACTAGGGCAGCATCTGTGGCTCAAAGGAGTAGGGCACCAGCCCCATATACTGGAGGTGGCGGATTCAAACCCAGCCCTGGCCAAAAACAAAACAAAACAACAAACAAACAAAAAAACTGTAAAAGGAGGTAAAACAGATAAAATGGGATCATGGTAGGCTCTTCCAACAAATTGACTATTCTGAGAAACCAGAGCAGATATTCTTTTTTTTTTTTTTTTTTGCAGTTTTTGGCCAGGGCTGGGTTTGAACCCACCACCTCCGGCATATGGGGTCGGCGCCCTACCCCTTTGAGCCACAGGTGCCGCCCAAAGCTGATATTCTTGATTTCCAAGTTTTAGACAGCTTCTAAACTTAAATTTGAATCAAGCTGACTTGTTTAATGAAATTATACACAAAATAATCTTACAGTTCGATCTAAAGACATATTTGGAATGTGTCATCCAGATGTAGGTTTTGGAAACCTGGATATGCCTGGCTAAAGGGATTACTCTGACTTTTAAAGTGTGGAGGGTCGAGGGAGGGAGGAAAGGCGAGAGAGAGAGAGAATGAATGTCTGTTTTCTTCCCTGGAACGTGCACCAAATGACAAAGGAAATGAACAAAGGCTGAATCACCAGCCCTAATATTTGTTTAGTATAAACAAAAAGAGACATATTCTTTCCTTATTTTTTATTTATAGAAAAGCAAAATTATAAGTGTAACAAAGAGAATTAAAAAAAAAAAGTAAAGAAAAAATGTCCTCTTACCAACCTGGAACTCATTCACATTTAAGATAATTTAAGATCAGAATGCATATATCCAAGTAAGTCCTATAATCATTATGTTAAATAAAAATTTCAAATATTATTTTTTGTTGTTGTCAAAATCTGTTTTACATATTTTATTTTATTTTTTCATGTATACATTAATGCATTTATGAGGTACAATGTGCGGATTTCATATAGAATTAGAAACTCTTAAATCACACTGGTTAATATATACCTCATGTCATTTACTTAATTATTGCATTAAGAAGTTTATCCTCTATTAAAAATGCTTTTCTCTATGCTGGTGGTTTATAGATGCTATTGGTAGCTTTTCAAAAAGAGCTTTTGTAAAGAAGTTGCAAGACATGATCCTTTTATGTTGAACTTTCTAAGCATTTTTATTATTAAAGGATATTGGATTTTATCAAATGCTGTTTCTGCATCTGTTTTGAGATGATCATATGGTTATTGTTTTCAGTTCTGTTTATATGGTTAATCAAGTTTGTTTATTTGCCTGTGTGTGTACTGAACCATCCTTGCATCTCTGTAGTGAAACTTACTTGACCATGGTGTGTTCATCTTTTTGGTGCAGTATTTTTGGTCACACTAACACCAGAAATATGCAGTTGGGATTTTTCAGAATCTGATATGGTAGTAGAAATAGAAGAGAAAAAAGGAGAGATGGAAGAGTATTTATTCCAAAACTGATTTTAACTAGTGGAAATTCAGTATGCCAAATTACCTGTATAAGATGATAGAGAACAAGGCAACACTCCATAGATATTAGCTGAAGACATGCTTTAACATAATAAAACAGCAATGAGACATTAGCATAAGGAAACTCAGGCAACACTTGACTTGGAAGTTACATGCAGCTGTCTCATCAAAATCTAGAAAATGACTAGCACTTAAGAACATTTCATTGTTCCTCTTACCCCTAGAGATAATGATTTTTGACTTCTACCATCATTGGTAAATTTTTTCTATTCTCTATTTTCAAATAAATGGAATTGTATCATATAAACTTTCAAAATATCTAAATACTCAATGTCTGTGAGATTAATTCAGGTTTTGCATGCATTTGGAACTTGTTAATTTTTTATCACTGTCTATTCTTTTATTGTATGCCACAATTCTGTTAAGTATTTGGGTTACTTTCAGTTTGTGACTATTATGAATAAGACTGCTATGAACATTTTCGTACATGTCTTTTGATGTATACATGCACTCATTTCATTTCTCTTGAAATGTGCTTAGAAATGTGATTGCTAGATCATAAACATATGACAATCAAGTTTGCTAACTTGCTACTATGCACTTATGTTGGCAGCACTGTACAAACAACTCAGTAAAGTTTCATAACTTTGGTATTTCAGTGTCTCACAACTGTATCCATATTAATGTGTGGTAGTGTGTTACTGAGTGGCATTCATTATTGTTGTCGCATGTTTTTGCATGCTTTGAGAATATCAGAGCTTGAATTAGAGCAAAAAACATTCATAAATTTCTTGTTAAATTTGGCAAGAGTAAAAGTGAAATAAAGTACATATTAGTCCAAGTTTATGGGGATAATGCCATGAAGAAAATAACAGTGTAAAAATGGATTAAACCTTTTTCTAAGGGGAGAGAAGACAGGTCAGGGTGGCCAGGAATGGGTAGAATTAATGAAAATATTGCAAAAATTCATCAAATTGTACATAAAAATCATCAGCTGTCTGTGAGAAGTATAGCAGACCAAGTAAATATTGGTAGAGAATCAGGAAAATTTTAAGTAAAAATCTTGGCCAACAGCTTACGGCTCTTACATCATGACAATGCACTAGCTCACATAGCACTGTCTATGAGGGAGTTTTTAGTCAGTAAACAAATAACTGTATTGAAACACCCTCCTAGTCACCTGATCTAGCCTCACTGACTTTTTTCTTTACCCAAATATAGAGGAAATATTGAAAGGAAGACATTTTGATGATATTCAAGACATCAAGGGTAATATGATGACAGTTCTGATGACTGTTCCAGAAACAGAGTTCTAAAATTGCTTTGAAGGGTGAACTACACACTAGCCTTAGTGCATAGCTTCCCAAAGGGAATGCTTAAAAGGTGACCATAGTGATATTCAGAAAGAAGGTCTGAGCACTTTTTCTAAGAAGCGTTTGTGAACTTAATTGTCAGACCTTGTATATGTAGCTTGAGTAGAAAATGGCAAATTTCCATAGTTGATGTACCAGTTAATTCTTTCTGTAGTAAAACAGAGTAATTCTTTTACTCGTATTTATTGCCAGGAAGTGGCATTGCCACTGTTTTGGATTTAGCTGTTCTCTAGGGAATGTAGTATTAATCATATTGCAATGGTGATTTTAATTTCATTTCTCTGGTGATTGATTTTTGATTTGTCACTTTGGTATTTTTTAATTAAAAAACATCTCCTTAAATATTTTGTCCAGTTAAAAAAATAAGTTGATTTCTCTTTTTAAAATTAGGCTGAAGGAATTCTTGAGATATTCTCTATATAAGGTCTTTGTTGAATAGATGTATTATAAATATCTTCTCTAAGTTTATAGATTATTTTTTCTGTCTCTTTATAGAATCATTTAATAAATTATTTCTTGAATTTAATGAACTACAATTTGCTAATATTCTTTGGCGGATATTATTTTGCATACAAATGAAGAAATAACTTTCTTCCCCAAGATATGAAGATATCTTATGTTTTCTACTAGAAGTTTTATCTTTTTTTTTTAATATTTAGATTCATGGTTCATCTCACATTAATTTTTAAATATGTTGTGAAATAATAAAGCAAGATTTATTTTTCTTCCATATTAATGTCTACTTGCCCCAGACCATTTATTCAAAGTAAATTTCTTACCTATTGAGTTTTAGTGGCATTTTTATCATGAAGCAATCAATAGTATATGTGTGTATCTATTTCTGGGCTATCTTTTCTATGTATACATGGTCTTTTAAAACTTTTTCCACTTATTGTATTATGGTTATATTTTCCTGACAAATATTCAACATAATGCCACTTTTAATGGACAGATAAGATTTAATTTATAATATATTCATTAATATTTCATATCTTATGGCTTATGAGTTCAATTATCAAATTTATTTTCTCTATTAAGTACACAGAATCATTATACATTCTTGTTCCATACAAAAGCTGTAGGAATAACAAGACAATTAAATTTTTAATGAGGAAAATTTCTTCTATAAAGGTGGAAATTCATTAATACAACATCAGAAGAACCACATTTCAATTAAGATTCTACCATGTATTAACTGTAAAGAATAATTTTCAGATGTAATTTGGTTACAATAATATCCACCTCCCAGAATTAATATAAGAATAAAATTTATTAATGAGCATAAGAGTGCTTTGAAATTTATAAATTATTATCAATAAATTATAGAAGTTTAAAAATATAAATTTATTTTAGCCAGTATTTGTTAATACACAATGGGAAAAGTATAATCTCTTCAATAAATGATCTTATGTTGATCAATTTCAAAATGTGATATATCCATTTAATTAAATGCTATTAGCAATAAAAAAAGAAAATACTACCAAATCAATGAACCACAAAAAAAGTATCATAATTGAAAGATGCCACACAAAGGAACAAATCTCTAATATTGTATGGTTCCATTTTTATAAGATATCCATAAAAGACACATTTATTAAGACAGCAGTTCAGTGATTACCTGACCTTTAGGGGTTGAAGCAGAATTAAATGCAATTTCAAGGGAATTTTTTTTTTTGGAATAATGGAAATGGTTTAAAACTGACTTGTTGTGAGAGTAGCCAAAGGAATAAATTTGTTAAAAATTATTTAGTGCTACAAATGCAGTAGGTATGTTTTATGGTGCAGTATGTAATTTATACCTAAATATACTTGTGTGCAAGAAATAAGATAATTCATAGAAACAGCTTTGCCCAGTGCTTGACATAGTAACAGTGAGTCAGTGTTTCAGTGTTTGTCATTATCATCATCATCATCATTATCATCTTTATATTGAGTATAACCATCTGTGTTTTCATCTCCCAGACCCCAGTTGTTGTGCTGTGCAGCAGAAAATACTATCCAAGCCAGTGTAGATTGAAAATATTGAAAAGTCATAGTCTTTAGCTTTGGCTGAATTCTTGATGCTTCCTGGGAGTTCTGTATCTTTCACTTGTACCTTCTCACATTTTGTGCACTAAGCTCTTCACAACCCCACCTCCCTCCTCTCACTCACTCTGACAAGAGAATTCCGCATCCTACTTTACATAGAGTATAACATCTGTGATGGGATCTCCCTTGAAAATACGTCTTCATCTATAACTAATCTTCATCTTCTTTCCTGCTACAGTTTCAGGATTATTTCTTCTCCTTTCCTTTGGCATTTCTTAGTTCCATGCCCTAGATCAAGTGGCCTTCTCAGAGACCTTATCCCATCTCTCATAATAATCTCTCTACTATATCCTCCTCTTCCTCTTCTTCTTTTTCTCCTTCTTCCATCTTCCTCCTCCTCCATCTTCTTTTCCCTCCTCTTCCTCCTCCTTTTGTTCCTTCTTCTCCTCTTCCTCCTCCTTCTTCTAACTTCTTCTTTTCCTCAACATTCTCTCAATAAAAAACAAAGCAAAAAAAATTTGCAAACAGAAAGCTTTTCTTCATTGTCCATTTGTCATCCAGACATTCATTTCTAGTCAACATTTTTTTTTAATAATTTTATTGAATCATAATTATGTACATTGGTGCAATCACAGGGCACGATTCATATACATTCAGAAATATTTTGATCATACTGTTACAGATATCCTTCATGGCATTTCCTTGATCACTATATA
>CAUYON010203145.1:0-15119 GCA_963573935.1 Arctocebus calabarensis | reverse complement strand
CACCATGAGGGGGGGCTCACCAGGAGGGGGGCTCACCAAGAAGGGTTCACCAGGAGGGGGGCACACCATGAGGGGCTCACCCTGAGGGGGGGCTCACCAGGAGGGGGGCTCACCAGGATGGGGCTCACTAGGAGGGAGGCTCATTAGGATGGGGCTCACAAGGAGGGAGGCTCACCAGGAGGGGCTCACCAGGAGGGGCTCCCCAGGAAGGAGGCATGGCCAGCACACAGAACACTGCGGCTTTACCATTTGCCTCCTGACAGTTCCTCTCTGTGACGTCGAAACGTACCCTAATGACCAGTTTATCTAATGATTCAGGGGGAGGGAAATAGGAGTGAAGGGCAGGAGCCAATCACCCAAGCAAAACTGAGACAGGCAGACTATTGCTGGCGGAAACAGCAGAGATCTATTCCCCCAGCGGCTTTGTATCAAATCGGGGGGCGGGGGGGGGGGGGCTGATATTTCCTTCTCACAAGATTTGCCATTTTCCTTTCCCACCGCTGTTAGAATGGGAAGGAAATCTGAGATGATCTTGTCTAATGCTCCCATTTAACAGATGGGGAAGCTGAGGGGCAGGCCGGTTTAATGACTTGTAATCCGCAGTGCTGCCCTAAGGAATGCTTCCA
Source organism: Arctocebus calabarensis (assembly GCA_963573935.1). Taxonomy (NCBI): domain Eukaryota; kingdom Metazoa; phylum Chordata; class Mammalia; order Primates; family Lorisidae; genus Arctocebus; species Arctocebus calabarensis. The sequence goes on along the minus strand of CAUYON010203145.1, from coordinate 14,493 downwards.
GGAAAGTCCCCAGTTCCCAGCGCGTGAGGACTCACACTCATAGTTGCATTAATCTCCGCCACAGTTTCTTCGTCAGTGGGGAACTGATAGATCTGGACCCCATTGCTGACTAGTTCACTCATGATCTTACTCTTAAATTTGTGCAGTTCATTCTTGGCAATGGTGTCAGCTTTTGCAATTATCGGAATAATGTTCACCTGCAAAACAGAACGTCCATTTTTAAACAATTTCAACGTAAGAAAAAGTAATTACATAAGTAAGTAAAACACAGCAAACAAATAAAAATGGCAAAACTTCACTGTAAAACATCAGACTTGATACGGAAACATCAGGCTTTCCACCTAAGGTGCAGAGTGAAGAAGACCAGAATAATCTTTGAGTTCCATCTTCAAGCACTTTTACTTCCTCCATCCTGTACTGAAAGCGCATACATTTGGAACTTCCTCTCCTGTGTTACCTCATTCTTTTTCACAGAGTAAAAGGAAGTGTTATTATTCTATGACAAATAGTGACAACAAAGGACCCTATTCTTTGAATGACCAACCATTCCTTTTAGGCCCTGGCCACCACCATGGCTCCTGACTGGTATGCATCCTCGCAGGGCAATAACGGTTTTTATTAGTGACAGTGGGAACACACAGCCCTAGGCAGAGGAAGAGCCTTTCATCCTTCTGATGACCTAAAAGTTGTTGAGAGCCTCAGTATTAACCCAAACAAAAAGTGGGTTTACCTACTTTTAAATTTTTTAAAATCACACCACACTAATTGGTGTGAAAATCGGCTTCTGGATCAAATTACACCTTGGTGCCAGAATGAGGCCGAGCACCAGAGGTCAGGCTCACTATCAGAGCATCACTTACAAAGAACCAGGGAGGGGTCAGAATTAGTGGCAGAAAGCCCAGAAAGAGAGCCAAGCAAGGCAAGCTCCAAACCCTGGGGTGGGACATTCTTTTCTCGAATGTCCCCAGCCCGGTCCTCAGGAGAACATTTTTAAATCCACATTTTAAGATGAACTTTCTTCCACTCCCTAGTAGGAACAGAGGTTTCGATAAGACGGTACTGATATCTGAGCTCAGGGAGGGAACAGACTCTGGGAGAAAGCCGTCCTGGTCAGGGGACAGGCTTTAGGGACACTTTTTAGTTCACACTTGCATTCCTCTGCTTCTCTTTTTATTCAAAAGGCCGAGTCAGAAACCCCTGATAAACCAGAATGAGACGGCATTCTGAAAGACGGACCTACTTTTCAACCTCTTCCTTACCCCACTCCCAAGCTCATCATGCCCGGCCTTCCTCCAGCGAACTGCAAACTAAGAAAAACATCTTTGACGATGGAGGAAATGCTTGGATCAGGACCTGAGGAACAGGAAACTTCTCTCTCATCTCACTGGCTATCTTTTATACATATTTAGTAGTCCATTAATGTCAACATAGACAAAATGGTGGAGGTTCATATTTTCCGGATCGAATTGATTGTTGTAGATAGAGAAACACTGCCATTTAGTTTTAACATCTCCTTTTCCTCATTGGCAGGAGCTTAAAAGTCTTCTCTGAAATGATCATATATTTGCTTCACCCTTCTCTTCACTTGTACAAATACAACTTTATCCAGGCCGTCTGTGTACACATGCTACCTAGCTCTGCAATTCTACAGCAGTGCCAGTTCTCTGAGAGGTAGCCTGCCTTGTAGTAGTTTTGTGTGTTTATATTTATCCTGCCGGGGTCTGCATACTTGAGCCTTAGTTAGGGAGCCACTTCACTCTATTTCCTTCAGGATGTGTGGAGAGCAGGGCACTACTGAGAACGGGGGACCTGTCCCAGCTGTCAAGGACACCAGAGCCCCAGGAGCTGCCCTCACTGCCTGTGAGCTCACCAACCAGGTCCCAGGGACTGGCGTGCCATGCAATTAAACAGGATGAAGAAGGGTATCTATTTATTCTCCCAAGAGCACTACTGCTGCAGTAATCCTTCCGGGCCGTTAGGATATTTTTCTGTAAGGTGTTGGGTCTGTGCCTGAGACAGCGTGGGGAGCCTGACCTGGCATTAGCCTCTCCTGCCCTTTGTGGGCCAGTTCAGACAGAGGCCTTGGGGACAGACTGATGTCAGGAGCATTCTCTCACTATTTCGTTCCTCCGGGGAGAAAGCATCTTTTAAATAATGTTCAGATTAAAAAAAAAAAAAAAAAAAGATACCCCACAAAGCACTCTAAAGGGCTTTATCATCTTAGAGAAAACACCACCCCTGGCTCAGTTTTCTGATTGTTGCTATCATTTACTCCATGATAGAATGTTGTCTTCTATTTATTTCAAAATGGGAAATCAAATTAATTGTAAAGTAAAACACCGTATTTATCAAGCTTATCAGTCCCTTCCTTTATGTGTTGTGAAAAAGAAAGATTATAAACACGGTGAGCTCAGAGATCAAACTGAAAACAGACTTCTTCTGAACACACGTGTGCAGTCCAATTATAAAATCTAAGAAACGGCAACCCCCCACCCTTACCACATAGACAAAACATTAAGACTTTTATTCCATTCTAAACTTTGAATTAAAGCCAAATGTTTAAAAACTTTTTAGAGAGATTTAGAGAAAGTTTTCTAATAAATTAATAAAACTTGAATTTACCTTTCAAGCTCCTATTCGAGAACTATACTTTGTAGCAAGCTATGTTTCATTTGCTAGTTTTGTTTTGACCTAACAGACAAAAAGTTCTGAAGTTTTTTTTAATCACACTGCCAAACCCCATGGTTCTGTGATACAGAAAAAACAGTAACACTGAAAGTAGAGAAGAAATCGGACCCCGGGATGCAGGTGATCTGAACGGAGGGTGAGTGGTCAGAACAGCAGCGAGTACCTTACTGTCCAGCTTCTTCATGGTGACCAGGTCCAGAGACTTCAGTGAATGCCCAGTTGGGGCGATGAAGTAGAGGCAGGCGTGGACCCTTGTGTCATGGTAGTTGAAGAGAGAACGCTTAATCTTCAATTCCTCCTGCAGGTAAGCCTCAAATTGGGCATCGATGTATTCCACTATCGGCTTATAGCTAGAGTGCAGGAATATATTTTCAAATCAGTGTGCTTCCAGTTTCAAACCTCTTTCGAGGTTCAGGGTAGACAGTTCTCTACTAAATGTCATCAACAGTTCCCTCTTCCCCAAGTTCCTGGCAGTCTGGGCCTTCCTTCACCTGGCCCCTCAACAACTCTCAGGCCCCTCTCGCCCACTCCTCCCTGGCTCACCCTTCCTGTCTCAGCAGCGCACAACCACGTGTGGTGGCCGCGCCCGCAGTATGTCAGCCCTTGTTTGCCTCTGTGTCCTTGCTCCTGTTGGGACTGTCTACTAGGAGCTGTCTTCTCCCCACTCTTCTCTGGGCTCACGTTCATCCGACAGAACAGAGATCACGTGGGGCCCTTCCCTGGGTACCCATGGAAGATGCTACTAAGAGAATGTGGCATTTTTTCCTGCTTAGCCAAAACTGAGCTCCAAAATCCATCTCAATAAAGAAATTGTGACAGCCTCTCCCAAGGGGTTGGCATTGGTGCACAAAGTGAAACTTGGTTGTGGTTTCAGGATATGGCACCATTACTTATCGGGGTCTCGTCCTCCAGAGGGCATGTGCTCCCATAAGCCCTGGGAACATCTCGTAACTTCATCTAGAAACTGGGGTGCCTGGACCTTAAGATTGTCAATAATCCTTCTAATTTGAAAATTTTATGATTCAAAGGTAAACTTTGTAACCCTCTCATCTCCTCACCAAATCATTCATATCTGTTTTGGAGAATTATGTGTGATTCTAATTAACTAAGTATAAACACAATCACTAGTAACATATAGCCCATAAAACAAACCCACGTTCTCCAGGGAATAAACGGTATACTGGGTCACTGTGGGAAACCCATGACCTCTTTCTGGTCCCCAGAAGAGGACCAGGAGAAATTCATTGAATTCAGGAGAAGTTCATTTTCGCAACAAAGAGACTGGTCTATTAGGAATACGATGAGATAATTCTTCCCAAACTTACTATATTTCTGAGGAATGATTTAAGTTTTAAGAAGAAAAACTTTTCAATAACCCAAATCCCAGACTCAGAAATTAAACTGAAATCCTTGAAAGGGAACCAATCTTTTATGATCTTCTATAAATCTTTTATAATAAGGATGCCAGCAGACATTCTAACAGAAACAAACAAACAAACAAAACAAAACAAAAAAATTTATGGGGCAGCACCTGTGGCTCAGTGGGTAGGGCACCAGCCCCATATACACAGGGTGGCAGGTTTGAGCCCAGCCCCAGCCAAACTCCAACAATAACAAAAAAAGAAAACAGCCAGACGTTGTGGCGGGCACCTGTAGTTCCAGCTACTCGGGAGGCTGAGGCAAGAGAATCGCCTAAGCCCAAGAGCTGGTGGTTGCTGTGAGCTGTGACACCACGGCACTCTACCGAGGGCGATAAAGTGAGACACTATCTCTTAAAAAATAAAACAAAACAAAAACAAAAAACAAATTTATGACCAAAAATGAAAGCGATGTTTGACAATGTTTTTTCTTTGGTGATTTTTATCACAATCCATTGGTTCAATTTGAATGGACAAAACCTTGAAAGTTTTAAAATGAAAAGGCTGAATATACCTGAGCAATAATAAAGTTCTAAATCATGACAGGCATGAGTAAGTGATCAGATTCTTCTGAACCTCCCAATTTTAAAATCTAGGTATATGTTACGTAAGAACAATAGTTATTACTATCATGATGAGGTAGTTGTAGAGCCTGGGAGTTGGATACCCTGATTTAAGCCTGACTGCCTCGGAGCAGGTAACACAGCTGCACCGCTCAGAAGCTGCTCGGCCTCCGGGACCTAAATCTCTCTGTGCCTCAGTTTCCTCAAGTACAAAGAGTATCTCTATCAGAGAACTACTGCGACAAAGAAATAAATGAGCCAAAATATATGTAAAGATCTGGCACAGAAAAGATAAGGCAAAATGATTCCATAATAATATAATTAAAAACAAATAGTATAAGAAAAGCAGGCCTGACTTTTTAAGAATACAACAAAAAGAAAGGAGAGGGAGACAGGAAGAAAGAAGGGAGGGAGGGTGGGAAGGTAAGAAAAGAAGAAAGAGAGGGAATAATTTACACTCTCCCAGTCCCCTGCTGGTAACTGTTGAGCTATTGAGCTCACGCCCCTGCAGGGCAGTGGACCAGCCCCTGATCCTTTACCATCCCAACATCCAGGCGGGGGCTTAGGCATCAGGGTCCTTCCCCAGCACCGTCTTTGCTGCAAGGCAAAGCTCCCCTCCTACCTCCCCAGTTGTGGATTTTTTTTTAGCTCTCGGTGCCACCCCCTCCGAATGGGAGTCCAAATACATTTCTGCTTTCCACTAATTCCCCTTCAGGCCTCTGGGTTTGACTCTGACCCTCCAGGGACCATGGAGGCCTAACACCGCTCCTTTGCAGAAAGGAGCACTTTCCGTGCTGGACAAAACATCCTCTGTTCTCTCGCCTGTCAGGCCTTCCTCTGCCTCCCTGCTAATAATTCAGTCTTCCGTCTTTTCACTATGTGTGTGTGGTCTCCTGGAAAAATCAGTTAATTCCTGTGTCCCCCTCACTATCCATCTGAAGAGGTTACAAATGTCCACCTCCAGCCCAGATCTCAAGTTACAGACCCATCCACTCAACTGCTTATGAAATAGTTCAAATTGCTCTTCTAACTAAATACCTCTGTAAGTCGACCACACAAGGGTGTAACAAACTGGTCAACATATGGAGGTGGTCCCCGTAAGAAACTAGGCCTACTGTCTGCATGTCTGCTATATGAAAATTAGGTCAATTGAAGGGGGTGGTCAATGAAGGGAGCTGGTCAACTATGGAGGCTCTACCTGGAGAACAGTTTACCAAAACCACCACTTCCTATGCCAAGATTCAATTATGTTGATGAAACCATTTCTTCTTAACAAGAATCAGGTTGGCCAAGTGGTCTTGTACTCCCATCACAATCCTTTTCTCTGTCCCTTTCTCCAAACCCTTTCCACCTGGTTATCTACATGTATAGTCAGAAAGATAAGGAAACTTAATCCCAGCTTTGTTTTTTGCTAGAAAGGACACCCATTTATTTTCTGTTTGGCCAATCCAAATTTCTCCGGCCTGTGGCCATAGAAAGCAGAGGAAAGAGAAGGGCAAATCAAATCTAGTCCTTAGAATGTTTCCACATAATTTCCTTTTAAGGCATGGGATACTCCCTGTTACATACCAGGATTTTTTTCATATACCTCCAGCCATTTAAGAAAATACAACAAAATGACAGGTTGACCCTAAAACTGATGGAGAAAGGTATTTCATACAATGTTTTCTATCTGTCCAACTTGCTCACCATTCAGGGACTGACTCTATTTTATATATCACCAAACTCTTCTCTTGCTGTTAGCCAAACACAGTTTTCTTCATCCCTCAACTACCTCCCCTAGAAAGCATATTAAATTTTAGAACTTACAGGCCAAACAGCTCACTTCACTAGTAATTAGTAACTCTGAGAAAGATTTGGTAACTTTGAGAATGCTTTCTCAATGAATTTCAACTATCCACGTTTCTAGAGTTGGTGATAAGCCATATACAGCCCTCCTCACATCTCCCTTATGTGCGGCAAATTAATTATTCTAACTGGACAATAAAACCTGGTTTCCCTTTTTCTCCTTCACTGAAGAGTACAGGCAGCCAAAACAAAGATGCTCCTCAACAACAAAGAGTTAAACGTGCTACTAAACGCAACAGGAAACCTTCCCAGTTCTCTCTTCCTGCCCCTTCCCACCAGCCTGGCTGATATTAATGCAAGAATGCTGACACGTCCCAGGCCTACATAAACAAACTGGGACATTCTTGAAGTCTTGCATCTATGGCAGAAAAGCTTGCCTAATCCCCCAAAGTAAGTAAAAATAATCGTGGGTTTAGAGAAACAGCACATCCCTTCCCATATGATTACATACTGGTGCAAAAATGCATATCCCACTTCCGGTTTTTCTGATGGAAGCAGAGCCTGTCCCAATAACTATTTTTAAACAACTCATTTGGCTTTACAGACAACAATGCCTCCTGGAGTAAGACTATGTAGAGTTTCAGATACCACTTAAAGGGGTTATGCAATAGCTGTCAAGAAATTTCAGAGGAAGAAAAATATTTGGTATCTAGGTTAGGTTAATATCACATTTCCTGTCTTCTAAATCTCCTTGGAAACCATTATTTGACCCAAATGAGTCAGATAATTTCTTAAAGAGGCTCCAGCTGGAAATGTGAACATCCACATTGTTCTAGCTATTTGCAGGCTCAGCATTGGCGAGTGCAAAGCCCCAGCTGAGGGAAAGCCCCGGGTCAGGGCCCAGGCAATGCCTCTGAGCAGGAAAAGCACAGAGGAATCCCAGCAGCAGGGTGCCAGATGGGTGCATGCCTGTGGGAAGGACCCACGGGACGCAGGACAGTGTATTCAGTGACCCTACAATGACTGGAACCTCTGGCTCTCTACCCAGCCCCCTACCAGGCACTTATACCCTTTTCTCTTGTCCCCAGGACTTTTTCTTCCTTTACTGTACCTGGTATCACAAACAGCCTCAGGCAGCTACCGCTTGTTCCTGGTCACCCAGGACATCAATGACCAGCAGCCACTCAGCTGCAAGGTCACAGCTTAGCTTGTCCCCTGCCCTGACACAATGCACAGATAACCCATTTTGACCAGATGCAAAATGAAATCTTTCCCATTCTATCCAACAATTGCTCCTGTTATCACAGGACAGCGTCTATTAAAGAGCAATTAAAGTGCTCCGTTAGAGGAAATAAAGACCTCGGTGCTCAAGTAAAGAATGAATTACATATTTCTCGGTCATTACTATGATGCTCATATTTATAGCAGGAAGAGTTAAATATCTCTAGGCAATACACATTTCCAGATAAAAACAGTCAAGTTCCTCTTTAAAAACACATGTATACAATATGTACAGTTTTGAAGAAAATGAAAAACCAAAAATCCTGGTACTAATGAAGTTTCTGAGCCCCAAGCAAACCTACTCTAACTTACACTTATTCAGTGTTTACATTTACACACTGGGGCTCAACACTTATGCCCAAAATGCTATCACTGCTCAAAAATGTCTCTGGAAGTCTTATTCTAGAATCATCTTTGGATCGGGGACAGTTTGATTGACTGATTGAGGCTGGCATATAATGGTTTGATTGTAGCTCACTGTGACCTCAAACTCCTGGGCTCAAGCAATCCTCCTGGCTCCTGAGTAGTGACGATTGTAGCCACATGCCGTTTTGCCTAGCTCATTTTTTTATTTGTAGAGTTGGGGTCTTGCTGTGCTGCCCAGGCTGGTTGCCAGTTCCTGATCTCCAGAGATCCTCCCTTCTCGGCCTCCCCATGTGCTGGAATTACAGGTGTGAGCCACTGTACCCAGCCAGAAGAGTTTTATTTTAACTTTTTAAAATTTCTTTTGAGATTGAACATAATATTTAAGTATTTGAAACTGAGATTGATAGCTGATCTTGAGAAGGAACGTGAATAAAATCTTGGACCTGAGGTTAACATATGAGTTGTATACCAGGAAGTTTTAAGGATTAACAGCTTCCCTCAACTCAATTCAAACAGCAACTCACAATGAAGAATCAAACTTACTTGGCTCTGTAAATGAAGTCTGTATAACCTCAGCCATTGTTTTTGGTGTTTTAGGAGCTAATAACACTTTTGCCAAAAGCCATCAAAATACAGGAAACCCCATTATTAATTAGCTCATCCCTCTTCCAGGCCTGACCTTTCACAGGATGCTTCCTTAGCCCTCCTCAGGAGGATAGGACTGGACCAAGGTTCCTACTGGAAGATACCTGAGCAAATGTGATTTGCTCCAAGTTAAACATACTGTCCAGGCCTCATGGCTTGTCACTGGCAGAATCCAAACTGCGACATGGATCTTCTAAATCCTGACTCGCTTCCTGTGCAGAGTAACATCGACTCTTGGTTTTCATTCAAATCTGTGAGAATATGGGGATCAAGTAAAAAAATCCCAATCTGCCTTAGGGACTAAGAGAGTGGGGAAGATGCTTATTCCAGACTCCTTTGCTTTTCAATGCCTTCTTGTTTTGTGATTAAAACAAGCTGAAAGACACATCTCCCCGGCTCTCTTGCAGCTGGTACCTGGCTGTGGTTTAGTTTTTGCCAAGGAGATGCAGTCATGTAAGGCCTGGAAGCAGGGAGGGAGCAGCACAGGCAGAAGCCACACTTGAGGACAATGGCTCGGTGAAGACAGACGCCCCACTGTGACCAGATGATTAGTTATCTGGGGCAGATCTGGTGGAGGTTCTAGAGATCTCCCCCCAGCATCATGGATGCCAAGCAGTAAAAAGTCACCGATGGCAAGGGTCTCTGCTAAAACTCTTCTGTGGCATGGCTGGGCCTTTCTCTAACTTGCTCTTTCTGGTGGGAAAGCCTGGTTCCAGGACTTTCCTGGGGAATGTGCCATACACTGCCTTATTCCCTCTAACAAATCTCTTTTCTGCTCACACTAGCTGAGATCAATCTTATTGTCTTGATTGTAACCTCAAGGAAAATTTCTCAGAAGACAAGAACATCATTATCTTTTAGGAGATAGAAGATCAAATTCCACAAATAGAGAACTCCAAAAATATTTAATCTTTGAATTTACCTGGGATGGATCCTGCTCTTTCCTCATCCATTTATATCCCCACAGAACCCCAAGATGTACCTGTCATCTTTATTTATCTGGTCTCCAAACCCCACAGTGTCAACGATGGTTAACTTCAGCCGGACGTTGCTTTCCTGAAGCTCGTAACTTCTGGCTTTTAACCGGACACCTGGTTCATTGTGAGTAGCTGGGTCACTTTCGAATTTGGTGTTGAACAAAGTATCCATTAACGTAGATTTGCCAATGCCTGTCTCACCTACATAACCCCAAAGGAAAAAATCAGAGAATGTGTCAATCTCTCAGACATCAGTTCAAATCATCAGTAATTTTTTTCATTAACCATATCTGTAAAGTTAAAATAAACAGTATAACCAGAAATCCCACCGTGAAGAGGTAACCAGTTCTTTCTATGCATGATCCATGGAATACCTAGACATGCCTCAAATGTCAGAAACTATTTAGCAGAATAGATCTTGAATTTACAGGTTCAGATGTCCTTCTTTACTTCTGGATAAAAAAAATAGTACCTGTATGTTTGTGGTCAGTTTGTTTATTACAATGACACAGAATCTCTTTCTTTTGTAAATGTAAAACTGTATTACTTACAGGGAGAAAAGAAAACTATCAGTTCCATTTATGTTACTATGTTGTCCAAAGAGTTACATTGTTCAAATCATGTTGTCCAAAGAATTACATTGTTCAAATCAGCACTCCTGATGACAATACCACCTTACAGAGTGCTTCCTGTGTGTCAGGCCCTGTAGCAAGAGCTCCCAGCACATTTAAACCCTACTGCTATCCCCATGTTGGTGCCACTGCTTGCCAACACAACTCTCAAGCAAAGTAGGATGGAGTCTTTCTGGATTTGAACTTGGTCTGATTAGAAAAACCTTCTGTGGTTTGCTGCTAGCTGCAATGATTCATTTATAGGATAAATGCTGTTCAAGTATATTTACCTTACTCTTTAACCTTTCCCATTGTGTCCCCGATACAGCTAATATCACAGAATTTCCTCTTTAAGCACTTTCATTCGGCCAGTATTTTTCCATTACCTACCATGTACCAAGCTTTGTGGCAAATCCCGGGAATGCAACGATGAACTGGCCTGATCCAGGATTCTTCCATATCTTAGAGTCTGGTCTAGACCACAGCTGAGTACTAAGACTCTAACTTAGTATTACAGGAACAATATTCTAAGTGTCTGCCATCATCACCTCTCCCAGGAGCAAGACCACACTTCACACCCTGTAATCTTGCCAGTTGACCACAAGTTACTAGACCAGGGATGGGTCTGACCCGAAGGCAACCATGGGGACCTGATCATGTTACCGTGAGACAGAGCCCCATGCTGGAGGGTGGCCTGTCTGCCTCATCAGTGTTTCTCCGAGAGTGGGAATGAAAGATACACAATCTGCAATCTGTGATGGGATGAAAAAGAAAAGGAGTATACCGAGGAGTAGACTGGCTGGGGAATGAGGCAGCAAGGCTGTGAGGGGACGGAGCCACACCATGGACAGACTGTCCACTGGGAACACAGAGGAGGAACAGGGAGGCACGGCAGAGTGCTGGAACGCCTCGTACATCAATGCCCAAGTGCTTATGTGACAAGCACAGGTACAGGGTGAGGTGGTGAACAAAAACAGACAACAGATGCTGCTGGAACTTCTGTAACATCCTGAATGTCATTCCAGATCTCTGAGGTCTAGCTGTGTAGCAGTTGAGACTATTTCCTGTCTTCCTTACTTTCTGACTATTGCAAAAAAGCCATCCCTAAAAGTAATGCAAAGCAGTCTCTGTTCACTAACGTAATAGAATGTAACAAGCTCAGGCTGGACATGGTGGCCCACACCTGGAATCCCAGCACTCTGGGAGGCTGAGATGGGAGAACCCCTTGAGCTCAGGAGTTGGACACCAGCCTGAGCAAGAGTGAGACCCCCGTCTCTACTAAAAACAGAAAAATGAGCCAGGTGTTGTAGCAAGGGGCCTGCAAAGCTGAGGCAGGAGGCTGTGGCAGGAGGATCGCTTGAGCCCAGGGGTTTGAGGTTGCTGTGAGTCAGGCTGACCCCACAGCACTCTATTGAGGGTGACAGAGAGAGACTCTATCTTAAAAACAAAAATTAACAAGCTCACACTCCTGATTCATGGCTTAACAAATTAACTTTGAGTAAAATAAAGTTGCAACATAATGGATAAAAAATAGGGTCCTCTGACCCCATACTGAAAGTACTTGAGTCGTTTTAAGTATGTGTTACATGTGTAATGTTCCCAAGTGCAGCCAACTTCTTTTTGGGATTTACCTATTTGGGAGATGTGGACAAAGGACAGGAGCAGGACCACCTTATAAATGCCTCTTCGTCATGTCAAAGCTCTGTCAGCAGAAAGGGACATATTAAACTTTCCTCTTTCTCTGAGACCAGCAATAAAGACTCCCCTTGTACCTGGCAAGAATTCTAGGTTACCTGAATCATCGGCAACTGCCATCTCATTTTACTAGGGTCAGAATTAAGCATGTGTGAATCAGGAATACCTTTTTTTTTTAAAGGCGTGGTAATTTTAATTATCATTTACACTAAGGTGGAAATGATGAACAATTAGCATTCCGGGCTGTCCTTTCAGCACAGAGTTAATCAATGGGTTGAAAACCGCTGTTCCTCTCAATTTCAAAGTGCTTTGCTTTCCATTTCCAAGCTCTGTGCTTTCAGGAGCTGTAATTAGACACAGCAACTCCAGCAGCACTCTGATTCACCCAAAGCAGTTCAGAGGGAAATGACAGCTTTTGGAATAAAAAGAATGGTGGAAAGGGTTTTCAATGCAGCAGCTTTTGCAAAGTCTCTCTAACCTTTGAAAGCAGGGCCCTGCCTACACTTTGGACGACTCATGGGAGCAAAACTTTCTAACTGGGGGACTGGAAGCCAACTAAGCATTGGTTTCAGTTCGAACCAAACAACCGTAACAATATTCTCAGAAAATCTATGACTAACACTACTACTTCTGATGTATCTCAAAACTCCCTCGCAGAGTGCCTGGCTCATAGCCGGCATTTGTTAAAAGCTAATTAAACAGAAAAATGATCATAAGGGTGATTTATACTGACGCTTGCCACTTGGGTCAACTTCCCTGGTGAAGCCGTCTGCCCAGACGCCCAGGTGCTGCGGTAACTGGAGTCTGCTCTGGAGGCCCAGTCTGCGGCTTCCTTTCTGCAGCTCCCGTCCGTGCTGGTGAACCTGACGCCCACGTCACAGGCGAAAGCACATTTGCCTCTGCCCCTCATCTCAGACTTGTGTAATCCACAAGCTCGAAGGTGGACGGGGGGAAAGAAAGCCAGGACTACAGTATCAATCAGAAAGTAACTGCAGACTGAACAAGTCGTTGACTTGTGATTCAGCATCTCTTACTCTATCTGCCAAGACTGGCTACTGGGATAAGTCATGGGGAAGGGCACCTGCACCTCTAAATATCCTAGAGCTGATATTGTCGGATGGAGCCCAGATACTCAGACAGCTGCCCACCTAAGCTGTGCTGGTACAACTCCTCACAAGAGTCACCTTTGATGAAACACACCTTGGTGGAATGCCAGCCTACATGGAGGCCTCAAAAGAAGGACGTGTAGCACCAGACCACACACCAACTCATTGCAACAACTGAGGATGTCCAGGAACCAGACCATTATGTCCACCATCACCACACCTCTTTTTTTCTGAAAAATCCATGGGAGACATTTTTACAGACCTTTGTTATTTCACTTGCAGCATCTATTTTGTTTTATTTTATATGTACTATAAATCTGTCATATTAATTTTAACTTGTGTTTAGCATATAATACGTACTCTAAATATCTGTTGAATGATCACTGAATAAATTCTCTCCATGTTCTGACCAGCAAGCTGGGAGACAGATGTATTGCCTCATCCGTTAATTATTCCAGGCTAGCCTGATGGCAGGCTTTAAGTTCTGACTCTGTTCCTGGCTTTACCTTATCTCCTGGGTCAGTTTTATCTTTATTAACTTTGCCTCATAAGCCACTTCATATCTTCTTTTGGAGGCACAAAGTGGGATAAAAATGTTTAAGATGTGATGGTAAAATTTCACAATTTATGGCTCCGCACCTGTGGCTCAGCGGGCTAAGGTGCCAGCCATGTACACCTGTGCTGGCGGGTTCGAATCCAGCCCGGCCCACCAAACAACAATGACAGCTGCAACCAAAAAAATGGCTGGGCGTTGTGGCGGGCGCCTGTAGTCCCAGCTACTAGGGAGGCGGAGGCAGGAGACTCGCTTGAGCTCAGGAATTGGAGATTGCTGTGAGCTGTGATGCCACATCACTCTATCTAGGGTGACAGCTTGAGGCTCTGTCTCAAAAAAAAAAAAAAAAATTCACAATTTATGTTGACCCTGTAGGCTTGGCTAAAAATGGCCTTCACCTTACCTGTTTTTCATTCCTTTTCCCTCTTCTCTCATCCCCTCAAAACAATTAAGGCTAAATTTTTTTTTTTTTTAAAGTCTATTTTCAAAATACTTCGACCCTACTATTGAACTAAGTCCTCTTTAAAAGGAGAGACATCAGCTCGGCACCTGTGGCTCAACGGGCTAAGGCGCCAGCCACGTACACCTGAGCTGGCGGGTTCGAATCCAACCCGGCCGCCAAACGACAATGACGGCTGCAACCAAAAAATGGCCAGGCGTTGTGGTGGGCACCTGTAGCCCCAGCTACTTGGGAGGCAGAGGCAGGAGACTCGCTTGAGCCCAGGAATTGGAGGTTGCTGTGAGCTGTGATGCCACAGCACTCTACTCAGGGTGACAGCTTGAGGCTCTGTCTCAAAAAAAA
>CAUYON010203143.1:0-20396 GCA_963573935.1 Arctocebus calabarensis | reverse complement strand
TACAGAGGTATGTAGATATTCATTTTTGTTTACTCAGTATGCATGAAGATTTTCCACAGTGCCCATGCACTATCCCCTGTTCAGTTAACGAATCATCTTTTGTAAGATTAGCCCACATCACAAAATCCCAAAACCATAGATGTTGGCGTGGATGTGGAGAAAAGGGAACACTTTTGCCACTGCTGGTGGGAATGCACACTAATATATTCCTTTTGGAAGGATGTTTATAGATCACTTAGGGATCTAAAAAGACCTGCCATTTGATCTTGCAATTCCTCTATGACGTATATATCCAGAAGACCCAAAATCACTTTATAACAAAGATATTTGCACCAGAATGTTTATTACAGCCCAATTCATAATTGGTAATTCATGGAAGAAGCCATTAATTTATTAATCCCATCGACCCACGAATGGATTAATAAATTGTGGTATGTGTACTCCATGGAATATTATGCAGCCTTAAAAAAGATGGAAATTTTACCTCTTTTATGTTTACATGGATGGAGATGGAACATATTCATCTTAGCAAAGTATCTCAAGAATGAAAGAAAAAGTATCCAATGTACTCAGCCCTACTATGAAACCAATTTATAAACACCCACACTTCCTTATGAAAGCTATAGCCCAAGATGAAGGAGAAAAAGGAGAGGGAGGGGAGAGAAGGTGGCAGGTTGGGTGGAGGGAAGGTAATAGGTGGGACCACACCCATGGTGCATTTTACAAGACTACATGTTTAATCTACTAAGTGTAAAATATGTCTTAACACAATAACTAAAAAAATGCAGTGAAGGCTATGTTAACTAGTTTGATGGAAGTATTTCAAATTGTATATAAAACCAGCACATTGTGCCCCATAATTGCATTAATGTACACAGCTATGATTTAATAATAATAATAATAATAAATCATCTCTTCATGCTTTTTATTGTTAAATGCACTGTTCCCATCTAATTTCCTATCTCTCATCATGATTTTTTTTAAACAGAAGCGTTGTTATTACACAGAATGACATGGCTCTTTTTCATTTCTATCAACACAATGTAATTCTCCCTGTCTCTGCAGTATCCTAATCCCTTTTATATAATGCTGGTCACATCGTGGCTCATTATGCTCCAGTATTCATCACACTCGACTGAATATGGGCTCCAAAGACTTCCTCAAGGAATCTGCTTCTTTGGTGAGGATCACAAAGGCAATCTTACCCAAAGTACGCAGGAAAACGGGAATGATCATTTGTTTTCTAAACAGTTAAATTTACCACACATCCAACCGTGTCTTTTCTTGAATTAATCTTTAAACCCTAATCACTGCATCCCTCAACAGGAGCTCTTTGAATGTCGGCTGCACCCGGCCTTCCACACTCGGCCCCCAGGTGGGAGGACAGGCAAGGTGGTGGCGATTCCAATGCAAGCAACGCGCTAGAGCCACCCGAGGCAGCACAGCTGTCGACTCCGATCGGAGGCCGGGAAGGCTGGCCGTCTGATTGTCCGACTGAAAGCCGCGAGGGGACGTCGTAGACGCGCCACACCAGCAGCCGGCGGGGCTGGTGCGGGTGTGGGGGGCTCCGGGCTGCAGGCGGGAGCTGGCTCCTCTCGCCAAGGCACCCGGTCTCGCCACGCTGCGGGGAGAGGGTCGGGGAGAGCCGTTCGCGAGGAAGGGAAGACACGCGACCCACTGTCGGTCAGGCCCAGAGCGCCCCCTTTCAGCAGATCCTCGAAAATTTCGCTGAGACCAAACGCCAGGCTCCCTGACGGCAGGCAGTATTAAATTGCAAACTAAATTATTCTTCTAGCTTTGCAGGAATAACTTGGATATGTTTTGCTTTGGGCCTTATCTTCCTCGGAAAACATAAACCTTTCTAATAGGACGTCGTAGGATCTATCAAATCATCATTGGATTAAAGATGCTTATTTTGTAGGCAGCTTGCTCAAATTCACGTTATCTCAACCTGAAAGCACAGCATAACAATGATAGGCCAACTACTCTCGATTTATGGAAAGTGTGCAATCAATAAAGTGCCACGTAGATCCAGATTCCTCAGGGTTGAATTTTTGCTTTGGCATTTGCTTTCCCATATTTCAAATGCCAAAATAAGTCTACGTTATGAAATAGTTCATGATAAATAGCTCTGTGCATGCCACTGACAACCACAGAAAAATACATTTAAATGTGTGTTTATTTGTAGCTTAACATGAAACATCTATAAATGCATAGAAAGTTTATATTTAGCCCAGCTCTTCTTTCTGTACTTTAGAACACCTTAAAACATTAGAACACATTACATTTTATTGAATTATAAAATAGTAATTATAGGTATATTTATTTTCCAGGAGCTAGAATTTTTCCTAGGGTAGTGCATCAGGACACATAGAAGCAGCATTCTTGTGCTAGAAATGACCTAGAGCTTGAGGCCAGGAGTTCAAGACCAACTTAGGCAACATAGCAATATCACAGCTCTAAAGAAAAAAAAGTGGAAAAAAATTTTTTTAATTAGCTGGTGTGGTGGTGCATGCCTATATTCCTAGCTCCTAAGGAGACTGAGGTGGAAGAATTGCTGGAGCCCAGGAATTGGAGGCTGCAGCAAGCTATGATTGCACCACGGTCTTCTAGTGTGGGCAACAGAGCAAGAACCTCTTAAACAACAACAAAGACATGACTTGAAAAGGTCTTAATCTGAGCGGCGTCATTCATTGACAGGCTTCTGGGTTCATAAGTTCCTGAAGTATATTAGTTTGTTGGTTTCTTATTACCACTGTAACACATTTCCACAAATTTAGTGCTTTAAAAAAGGTAAAATTATTATTTTACAGTTCTGTAATTATGAAAACAGTTTATAGTTCTTACTGTTCTGACAAAGGTTAAACACAGTCTCAGTAGACCAACATCAAGGTGTAAGCAGAGCTGTGTTCCTTCTAGAGGTTCTTGGGGCACCCTTGCTCTTTCCAGTTTCTGGAGACTGCCCACGCCCCTTAGCGCTTGACTCCCTTATCTTCAAGGCCAATGCCGGCTGATCAAGTTTTTCTCAGGCAGCATCACTCTTCCATGCTCCTCTTCTGTTGTCATTTCCCTTCTCTCTGACTCTGATTTCTCCTGCAGCCCTTTTTTTAGGACCCTTGTGATTTTATTGGGCCCACCTGGATAATCCAGGATAATCTCAAAATCCTTAACTTGACCACATCTGCAAAGTCTCTTTTGCCCTATAGAGTAACAATTTTTTGCCCTATAGAGTAACAAATTCCGGGGATTAGGATGTGGGCATCTTTGAAGAGCTATTATTTAGCCTACTATGCTACTGTAAACTCTGAGGTATGTGAACCTATGTCTGCATATATATGCCCCAGACATTTCTTCCAAAGAGCTTCCCCAGGGGCTCCTCTACAAATGGAACTTTAACCCTAGAAGTGAGAACAATGTATCCTAAAAATTGTACTGTCATATTAATTTGAATTAAAAAAAAGAGCTTCCCCAGAATGGCTCTTCAAAGGGGTCTGTGACTTCGAATAGTTTAATCATCTAACTCTTGTTCAATTGCTCTCCCATCTCTTGTGTAGGGAAAATTAAAGTCCATTGAGACACTGACTTGTATAAGACCACATTAATTATGGAAGATGGTGTTTTCCTACCCTCTGTTTTGACCTTTCATAACTATGGCCTACTGAAAATAAATTGACCAATTATAGTGGTGTCCTGCCCATGCCCTGCATAGGAAAGATAACACTTGAGACTCTAGAGCAGGCTTGCACTTAGTCGATGGCTACTAAAATCAGTGTCACCAGCTGTTGGGGTGATCGGGTCCAAAGTTATACCCAGTGAGGGTAAAAACAGACACTGCTGAGATGCACAGTGCCTTGAAAGCGTGCCCTGATGTATGCTGGTCCAGTTCTGGTAGAAAGAGAGGAGCTCACATAATATGGCACCTACTGTCGGCATGTTTCAGTTATTCATTCATAAGAATAAGCCCCGGAGAGTTGATAAGCTGCCTTATTGCTGTGTCAGTGACACAGCAGTGTTAGTTCAGTTCTGTGGAGCCCAGATTCAGAAGTTAGTCTGCCAGGTCTGGATTCTGATTTCATCAGTTACAGGTACATGACCTTTGTCACCTTGCTTGATTTCTCTCTATCTTAGTTACTTCATTAATAAAATGGGGGGATTTACTTGACTGAGGTCAAGTAGGCCTAGATTCCAGTTATGACCCATCATTCACCAGTTATCTAATAAAATAATTATATAAATAGGACAGTCCTATTATAAAGGACTCATTAAATATAAAGTCCTCATTTATATAGGACTTCACAAAATTCTTTCACATTTAATGTAAAATAATATTATTAACAAAGTGATAAAGAATTAACGTTCTTCATTGTCATTTCAGCAAGTTATTTTCTAAGGTGTGATTCCATTTGTCTCTTTAAGGGGTAAATAGGTTAATTTACATTATTTTTACTGCTGTGATGTGTGTGTACTGCTTACCATCACCATCACTACAGAGAGGTGCAGACACCTATTGGGACCACTGGGTGGCAGCAGAAATTGAAATTCGTTCTTTTCCGGAAGTTCTGTATACTGAGAGAAATTAATCCTACTTGGTGTTTACTACAGAAAAACAATTCAGGTTATGAATAATGCAGCTTGCCTCTCTGGAAGTACAGTTCATGGCTCTACCTTTCAGGGGTTACATTCATGGATTGGTTCCTCCCAGCTCAAGGAGCTGGTTGTGTCTCTGTCATTCTCTCTGCAGCCTGACAACATCTGCTCTTTATTGACCAGTACGAAATGTTGGTAGACTGTTTAGAAGTTAAAGTTGTATCTCCACACCTTATATTTTTGAGATAGCAAATAACTACCTACTCCTGCATTCCGAAGGCCTTCAGTTGGTCACCATACTTCAAAGTTTCATGGTCTACGTGATTTCCCTTTGTCCTACAAAACCAAATGCAAGAAAACACCTAGAAAATCACATTATTGTTTCCTATTGCCATCATACATTAGAATGTTTACAAAAATGGAATTGAAGACTGAGAATAGAGAAAAGAAACAGAGAATGATGGAGTATAAGTGTGGTTCCACAACTCAGTTATGGAAAACATAAAGAAAGTGAAGTAAGATGCATCTAAACCTCGGATTTGTGCTTTTCTCCTGGGAAGATTGTGGTGGGGAGTTAGAGGAGCTGACAAAGCTGAAGCTGAGAAAAGAGCAAATCTATATATGCAAAGACCCAGAATTTGATGTGGTAGTTAAAAGTATTTGGAAGCAAAATATAAGGTAGTATTAACATATAATTGATTCTAATTATGTGTTTTATAATTACATGGATACATTAAACATAAAGGGGAGGAAGTACCATGTTCTTAATGGAAAAGTTTTGTCTTCTGGCTGTGAAACAAAAGAATACTCTAGACCAGAAAAAAAAAAAGACTGGGAATTCAATTTATTTGATTTGGAATAGATAACATACTGTTTAATGAAATCCCAAAGATGTGCACTACCCTTTAAATATTCAAGTAGATGCTATAAAACACTTTAAAGCTATGTAGAAGAGCCAAAAAATGCTTACAATCCTTTGCCAGAAATCTGTAGTGAAGATGTGATTAACTGGCTCAAAATATAAAATTTATATGTCACACTCAGAAAAGTTTGATGTAGAAAGGGCTTCAGAAGCTGGTGGAAACAGTGCTAAGGTATAAACAACTATTAATATTCTTTTTGATGATGTAATGCTATAACTTCAAACATTCTTTTATTTTTGTCATTAACTGAAAATATCACTGAAGAATATTTACTGTGGCACAGTTTCTGAAAGCTAATAAACTAATTCTGAGTATTGTATAAAGCGTTCATTTAACTGGTATTTCCCAGTACTGAGGCATTTCAAAACTTCTCAGATATATAGAGCCATAGAATTTTAGAGCTGGAGGAGACATTAGGGAAGAAAATGGATGTGACTTTCCATACTTCCACAACTTGTATATATTGGAAGGAAACTGGAACCCCAGTGATCCTCCACAACATACTTCTATTTTTGTTTTTAACATCCTTCTTATAATGTCAGGTCAGCACTAAATATAGAGTTAGCTGACTAACTGTCCTTGGTCACCTGAATAAGGTCAGTACATTAACATTCTTTTCAAAGTGGAATGCCAATAAATATCTTTAGAGAAATCTCAGATTCAAATTCATTGATATCTGCCTTCCAAAAGAAACAGCCTCATCTACTATCATTTCAGATGGCTGTGTACAATTGCCCTGCATATATAGAAGCATAAACATCAAAATCTTCCTGAATGTGGAAGACACTTCAATAATTCATTTAGTTCAGTTTTTTACCTTCTAGTAGATAAGGTATCAGTATTCCCATTTTGTAGATGAAACAATCAATGCCCAGAAAGAACTGGCTTGACCGAGGATAAACGACAAATAACCAATGGTGAGAGCAGGACAGATCTCCTGTCCCAGCGAAGTACTACACTGTACAGTCTCCTACTGAAAAACAAAATAAGCCAAGGCTGGCGCAGTGGCTCACACCTGTAATCCTAGCACTCTGGGAGGCCAGAAGCAGGAGGATCCCTTGAGCTCAGGAGTTCAAGAAGAGTCTAAGCAAGAGTGAGACCCCATCTCTACTAAAAATAGAAAAATTAGCCAGGCATCTTGGCAGGTGCCTTGGGAGGCTGAGGCAAGAGCGTGGCTTGAACCCAAAAGACTGAGGTTGCTGTGAGCTTTGATGATGCCACAGCACTCTGTCTCAAAAAAAAGCAACTTCCACCCCCAAAAGAAGTTTTGTTTCCTTAAAAATTCATCTTCTGCTTATTTCTATTAAGTTGTCACTTTTGGCTTTATCGTACTCACAAAATATAAACTTTTCTCATAGGATCTCATAGACACTGTTAAATCATCATTGCATTGAAGATGCTTATTATATAGGCAGCTTTCTCAAATTCAAGTTATCTAAACTTGAAAGAATGGTAGTAAACATAAATTTATCTTCCATAGTTGAATAAAAGGATCTTGTACAAAATAGGCTGGGCATAGTGGCTTACACCTATGATTCCAGCACTTTGGGAGGCTGAAGTGGGAGGATTGCTTGAAGCCAGGAGTTTGAGGCCAACCTGGGCAACATGCAAGACTCTTTCTCTATAAAAAATATTTTTAAAAAATTAGCTGGGAATGATGGCATATGCTTGCAGTCCCAGCTACTCAGGAGGCTGGGGCAAGAAGGTAACTTGAGAACAGAAGTTCAAGGTTACAGTAAACTATGGTTGTACCACTACACTGTAGCCTCCTTGCAAGCAAGCAAGACCCAGACTATAAAAATATCAGTGAATAAAAAAGAATCTTACACAAAATAGAATATTCCATAATTGCATAAAAGTAGATTACCAAGTATTTGATGGCATTTTAGATAGTCAAGTTCTTTTGTCTCTGTGAAAGTGAATCTTGAAAGTCAAATTGACCATTGGCAGTTGAGTCACTGTCCAGTAAGAATTATTATTTTGGCTAAAGAAATAAATAAAAGCTCTCAGATTGTTTACTTTGGCCAATAGACCAGTTGTTTAACTGAACATGGCAAAAGGCAGGCACGAGACATTACATATCAGAAATAATAAGGTGAATTAGAAAACTGTCAGTTATTAGAGGTGACATTTAACGTATCCAGGCAGAGAAATGTCAGGCAAATGTCATCCCCTTCAGAATTCCAAATAATGGATACACAAGTGTAGGTTACAGTTTGGGTTCCCCAAATAGATTTTGAGTGCAAAGATGCCATTTGATAATGAAAAGGCAGAGATGGTGTCTCTGCAGTGGAGCACAGAGGGGAAGCCTTCTAGAATAAACTTGTGCGGTGGCTATAAAAAAGGTTTTCAGTATGGAGGTGCTACAAATATCATTCATGATACTAATGAGATGGTATAATATTGCATCATCTTCCCCTGGTTATGACAAGATGACTCCAGACTTTTCTACATGACAATTTCCCTCATGTTACCTGTCTAGAAAGGACTTTTTGCCCTGCTTTCTAACAGGTCAGATAGAAGGTTTAGATTTGAAGAAAGGAGGGCATGAAAAGTTCCTAGACATTATATAAAAATAGAAACAGATAAAACCAGAAATTAAGAGGGAAGAAAAGTAGCAATGGAGAAAGGAAGAAAGTGACATTAGTACTTATTTTATGAAAAGCAGTGTGCTGAACCCTGATTATATTATCACATTCAATCCTCACAACAGTTCTATGGGATAGTCACTGTGCAGGTGACAAAGTGGCATTCAGAAATGTTACCTTTTACATAGCTGTTAAGTAACAGAAATAAGATGCAAACTTTGATAAAACCTCAAATTCCATCCAGTTTTTACTTAGACCGGTGTGATACTCTAGGCATTACCAGACTATCAGTGAAATTTCACAGAGAGAGGCAGGCACACTTATCAGGCAACTTGATTTTGGAAATAACATTCCAAACACATGTCAGAAGAGAAAGAAAAGCTTACATTGATCAATAACCAAGTATCTGTCACACAACCTGAATTATGAAAGGTGCTACAGTGAAGGTTTTAATTCAATACCTCTGGATGTGTCTTGTTCATTACCCTCATCCACCCTGTCTCCAAGGAAGCTATAGTCACCTTGCAAGAAATCACCCATGCATAGAAGGCTGGGTGCTGCAATATCTCTCCAGTCCTGACATGAAGGAATACGGATGTGTGTGACATCCTGACTCCCGGGAATGAAGCCAAACAGTTTCTTTACACGCTGCATGATGAGGAGCCTGGAGTGCTGCTCTGCTGCCTCCTCGAAGAGCTGCCTCTCATTCTGGAGGTGGTTGTTCCAGTAGTAGTCCTGCAGAGAGGTGAGGGGAGAGCAGCATCTCACCAGACAGGAGGAGACCAGGACAGTGACGGTTGCCAAGGTGATCAAAATCCAGCCCAGCATCTTCACGACATTATTTAAAAAATGAACAAACAAACAAAAACCACAAGGTATCAATACATCAAATATTTAAGAAACAGCAATGGGAGGAGGGATTCCCATAAAACTGAGGACTAAAATGTGGGTAAGAAATTTGCTTTTCTAACCATTAGGTACAGGCTGGGCCTCTCTCCTCCCGAAGGTCACCACACGTAGGGAAAAAGGTTAAGTTGTAGCTAAATGGATCTTAACTGACAAAATATTCATCACATAATTTTATAAAATATTCACCAAATAGTTCTCTACATGTTGTTACATAAAGATAAAATATTACAAATATAAAATATAAAATGAGTTTGCTAATTTTCCTATCTATGGTGACCTTTGGGACACGTTGCATGTAACAAGGTGCTGATCATTTGATGGGGAAATTGGTCTGATGGAGGGGATAGGCCCAGCCGTTTCAACCCGATTTTCAAGTTGTAAAGGAATTTGACCAGTTAACTTGGAATGTAGTCTAAGTATTGTCCTTAAAGTGGCAGATACTATAACCCACCAATTAACTGATATAAGATATACAGCCTTCTTTTCCTTTCCACTAAACCTTATTTCTCAACCATCAGGAACAGGCCTGTGCATTCTTTGGATGTTACAGAAATATTTGATAATGATAGTGATGAAAGTGGTGGGACAATACATAGAAACAGCAGTGTCCTAAGGCGTCTTCAGTGCTGTGCCGACACACATTCATGGACATTTTTTCCAAGTTGCTCTTTCCTCTTATCTTTTGCACCCAAACAAGAAAGTCAGTGAACAAACTCATGTCTTTATGTATTATTGATAGAATAGCCACTGTGCCTAAAGTCCCTTATTGTTTTCCTTTTCATTTCCTTTGTCCTCAAATAGTCATTTGATGACCAGTTTTATTATGTGTCTTTGAAACATACTTTGAAAAGAGAATAGTTTTTATTTGAGATTATCTAGTTTCAGCATTTAAGCACTGACATAAATGGCTATTTTCTAGGCTTAGAACCCATTTTTTTTCTTTTTATTAGTCTCTTTTAAATATTGTATAGTTATTCTGTAAAGTGAAAGAGACAAGTTCCACACATTTAGGGAAGCCAGCAGTACACAGCCACAGTTTGGGCAGAAAAGGCCTCTTCTGCATCTTATGGGAGGTACCAATGTGTGCACCACAGGACACTTGTAGTCTGTAGAGGCTAAAACCTACAGAGTGATGCTCCTCACAATCTAACTTTATAGAGACCAGCATGGTAGAGGAAAAACCATCCCAGATGCCCATTAATTCATAAACTATCATTTACTGAGCTCCAGGTTCACCTTCCACCCAGGACAGCCCATGGTGCTTGGTTAAGGGATCTCTGATGTGAATAATTTGAGATACATTCATCCTCTCTGTGGCTCTTAAACCCAAAGAGGGAGGAAAATGAGCAAGCCAGGAAACATGGTACAAGGTGGTGGTTGTTGATATAAGCAAACAGAGCATTTCAGGTAGCACAATGCAAGAGAGATGAACTCATTTATGGGAGAGGAATACTGCCTAGAGGCCAGAGGCCATGGTGCTCAGATTTATATTAGTAAGAGAATCTCACCAGATGCAAGAATTGGGGAGAGTTCTAACAGGGGAGGAAACAAAAAATGAGAGCATGAATAGTTGGAAGAACCTCCTGAAATTTGGATTCATATGGTCATAGAAGTTGTGTGGAAAAGTGGTCAACAGCGAAATAGTGTAGAACTTTATATGTCACACCAAGGAATTCGGAGTTGTTCTCATGCTCCTAGAAATCCGTTGAAGAACTTTATATGTACAAGTAGATAATATCATCCAATTTTCATTTAGAAAGATATTTTTGGTGGATGTGTAGATGGTAGATTGGAGTGAGGTGAAACTAATGTCAGGAAGATATTTTAGAATAGGGCATAGGCAAAGAAGGATTTGAATTTAATGTGATCTTGTGGTCAAGTCAGAAAAGTCCAGCTGAAAAAAACATGTATACTCCTCAAATGTAATTTTTTTTTTATTTTTTAAAGTTTTTTTTTGGAAATAAGAGTCTCACTTTTCTGCCCTCAGTAGAGTGTCATAGTATCATTCTCTTGCCTCAGCCTCCCAAGTAGCTGGGTCTACAGGTGCCCACCACAGCACCCAGCTATTTTTAGACATGGGGTCTTGCTCTTGCTCAGGTTGGTCTTGAACTCCTAAGCTCAAGCAATCCACCTGCCTTGGCCTCCCACAGTGCTGGGATTACAGGCATGAGCCACCATGCCCAGCCTCAAATGTAATTGAAGTTTGAGATTGTTGCAGAAGGTGGCCTGATGAGATGGAAATAGCATGGCCTTGGAATATCTTGATTAGTTGTTAATCACCTCTCTAAATTATACAAGTTATGTCAACGTTTTGAGCTTTGATTTACTTACCTGTAAAATGGGGTTAATAATAGGTATCTGTCAGTATCATGAGAATCAGAGGTAAGATGTTTATATAGTATATAATAAGTATTTCAATAAGTGTAAGTTTTGTCATAAAACTAAAAAATGCATGGGTGATGTACTCAAAACTGTAAAACTGTCTTTATACAGAAGACAGTGGATATGTTTAATAAAACATTTTACTTTTATTTTAAGAAAATCTGACTATTGTGTATTATATTTTAGTTTTTTATAAGCAAGAACTTTGGTGTTTTTTTTTTTTTTGAGACAGAGTCTCACTCACTATGTCAACCTCGGTAGAGTGCTGTGGCATCACAGCTCACAGCAACCTCAACCTCTTGGGCTTAAGCAAGTTTCTTGCCTCAGCCTTCCAAGTAGCTGGGACTACAGGTACCCACCACAACACTTGCATATTTTTTTTGCAGTTTTCATTGTTGTTTAGCTGGCCCAGGTCGAGGTCAAACCCGCCAGCCTCAGTGTATGTGTCCTGCGCCCTACCTACTGAGCAACGGGCGCCACCAGCAAGAACATTTTTTAAAGTTATAATTTCCCATTGATTTTTTAAATTTTTGTTTATCTTCACATCCTCTGAGCTTTAGGGCTAGTATAAAAAAAATTGAGACAAAGCATGTCTTAATAGGACTTCCTTCCTTCCATCTCTCTCTCTTTTCTTTCTTTCTTTCTTTCTTTCTTTTTTTTTATAGTTTTTGTCCGGGGCTGGGTTTGAACCCACCTCCAGTATGTGGAGCTGGCACCCTACTCCTTTGAGTCACAGGTGCTGCTCTCTTTTCTTTCTTTTTTGTAGAATCTCACTCTGTCACCCTGGGTGGAGTAGTGCTGTGGCATCTCATTGCTCATGGCAACTTCAAACCTTCAACTCCCAAGTAGCTGGGACTACAGTTCCTGCCATGACACTCCAGCCTCTCAGAGTGCTAGGATTACAGGCAGGAGCCACCGCACACAGCCTTGATGGGATTTCTAGCTTTTCCTGAACCGGGACGTATTGCAACCCTTTGGTATTTTGTGTCTTGATAGTAGTGGTTTTCTTTTTTTCTTTCAACTAAAGAGCATTATCTTTTCTAAATTTTAATTACCAAAAGGTTACAGGTCAAAAAACTTGGGCAGCTTGAGAGTAATAAAAAATAACATGTTTTTACTGTATTCCAGAGGTTTGAAAACATGTTTTTTCCTCAAATCCCTTACAGAAACTGATGAGAGCTAATGGCTTTCTTTGATGAAAACTAATAAAACTGACAGCTCTTTTTGTATTAAGAGCATAATTACACTTTTAAAATTTAACCTATAAATCCAGGGGATTCCCTCTCATCCCACCATCCTTTCTGACACAAACCTAGCCATAGACACTAAATTTAGAATCAAAATGGGAACTTTTTGTCATAATTAAGCTGCCTGTAATTTTAGATGAGATTTACTATATAAACATGCATATTTAAGAATACATATATGTAAGAAGATGGGATTTAGTAATACAGTAAAAATATTCATAATATCTAAGGGTCATTGTCCTTAATATAGATTCTAGGTACCTTGTTGAGGACTTAAGATGCATTAGCTCCTTTATTTCTTGCAACAACCCCAGGTAATAGACACTATTATTACGCCCATTCTACTCAGGGTTTTACAGGTTCATAAGTGGCAAAGCAAGACTCAAACCCGAGTCTGCTGACTTCAAAGCCCAACACCCTAACTATATACGACCGCTGAGAACTCACTTTGATGAATGACATCCAGGTTGTGTCCCAGAGACAATATGAAATGCAGCAAGATGAGAAATGTTTCCAGTGAGTGTAGTTACTACAGGATAGGAGAACAGGGGGGAAATCAAAACCTTACTTGCGACTGGTATCTGTGCAGAAGAGCTATTTCATCTCTCACTAGGAGGAGGTCAGAAGGAGCTGGCGTGGCGCACGGAAACCCAGCCAAGATCTCTTGTCGTTTGCTGGCGCTGACGTTGGCAAACTCTGGGTAGTGGTCCACAGAGGCGAATTGACTGGCCGCGCATTCGTAGTAGGTGCCGGTCAGCAGGGTGGCTGCCAGCCACGCCAGGGGAGCGACAAGTGCCCTGCCAGTGAGGCCGAAGCAGCCCAGGCAAGCCAGCCTGCGCTCCAGAGGGCTGACCCTCCGGCGCCAAGGGGCGCAGCCGCAGCAATGCTCCGCGGTGATCGTCCACATCTGCCTTCTCAGGGCATAGCCGGCCACCAGCAGGATCAAGGCTGGCAGGACAAGGAAAGCAGAACCGTAGAGGAAATTTTTCCCAACTTGACAGGGACACCTGAACGTGAAGGAGGAGAACACCTGTTGCCCACCGACAGTCAATGCTGCGATTAAGGAATTGATGAACGTCCCTCTTCTCTGCAGTGAACACGCGATGCGGTGGAGACTCGGGCTCATTGTGGGAAGCTCTTACACACACCAGCTCAGGGCCCCTTCTGATCGCTGGACGCCACCAGCTGTCCCCATTTTATGGCATCTTACTGGTTGGACTGGTTGTGTCATGGGACCCAACATCCTTACATGTTTAAAGGATGCTAGCATCTTCCTTGTGTACTTTGTGAACCTTGAGCTAGTAAATGCACTTCATATTATATCAGGAAGAAACTGAGGGAGGGAAACCTCCTGCATGTGTGAAGGGGAAACTTCTTCAGTGTTATCTTTCCCCCGAAGGGCTGGCTTGTAAACCAAACGCCCCAATTTTCTACTTTCTGCTTTGCACAACGCAGAATGCAGAGCACCAGCAAATAGAGCATTGGAAGGAAAACAGAGACGTTCTTGCTCTTGGACTAGACTAGAATTTTGTCACCGTAAAAAAAAAAAAATATATGGGGAATGATGAAAATTATCAAATATTAGAGCAATGCAAAATTTAGGCTGGCTGGAATGTCCCTAACCTGAAGCTTCTGCCAAAGGAGCCCAAAAGAGATGGAAAAGCTAAGGTGCCCCTAAAGCCAAATCACAACAAAAACATTCCAACTTTGCATAAAAACTTAAAATCTGTTTGTATTAACAGAGTCTCACGGTTTAGCTTTAAAAATTAGACTGCAATTTTGTTTATATCTTTTTGTTACATGAAAATGTGATATTTGGCTTTTAATAAAGTTGTCAATCTATAAGCAAGAAATGTGAAGTGTTTTCTGTTTGTTAACCAGCAAATATGATGATAATTGTTTAATTTCTATATGAAGGCACTGCACTAGGCTTGGCTTACGTTTATAAATAAGTGACTATGATGTAAATTTCTCATCTCAAACTTTCAACCAGACATGGTTAAATACACAATGAGTGAATTGGAACATAGGCCTGAGGAATTCATTCAAGATGCAGTACAAAAAGGCAAAGAAATAAAGTATTTTTTAGAAGTAGTTGAGAGAAACAGAGGTTAGACTAAGCAACTCCACCTTTCTAATAGGACTTCCAGAAAAAAAAAAAAAAAAAAGGATAGGCAGGGAGGCAATGTTTGAAGAATAGTAACTGAGAACTTTGTAGAATCAAACTTCTGCAGAATCAAAGTTCTCACATCAGAAGACTGTTTTTTGTTTTGAGCAGCATAAATAAAGGTAAATCCACTCCTAGACACAGAGTAAAACTTCCAGAATGTGAAAGATAGAGGTCATCAAGACTGACCGCAGACTTCTCATCCACAGCAAGGGAGGCTGGAAGACAGCAAGTTCAGCGCGGTCAGTGCCGGCTAAACTGCCATTCAAGACAAAGAAAATAAACATACATAACGACTAAGGGCATTTACTACCAACAGAACTTTATTAAGAGGACTGCAAAAGGGTATGTTTTGGTAGAAGAAAAATAAGCTCTGAGGAAAGATATGGCAACCAGAAACAATGATGAGCATAGTGAGACATTTTAAAAGTTCCTTATTTAATAATTAGCTATATAAATAACTTCTTTTTATTTCAAATGACACAGCTAGGGCATTAACACAGTATCACTACATCCCCATTAAAATGGCTAAAATTAAAAAGATTAAGTATACTAAAAGTTGGCAAAGACACAGAGCAATTAGAATTCTCATACAATGCATGGTGGGAATGAAGAAAGGAACAGCCATGTCGGAAAACTGTCATTTTATCTACAAGTTAGCAGTACTTCATCCTCTTATACCTCAAGTCATTCACCTGCTACTTGTTTACATAAGAGAGGTGGAAGCATATGTCCACATGAAAATCGATATGTAAACGCCCACACCAACTCTATGTAGCATAGCCGTAAACTGGAAACAATCCAAATGTCCACCAGCAGATGGAAGAATCAACAAAGTATCATAAATCCATATAATAAAACACTACTTAGGAAAATAAAAAACTATTGATATATACAACATATACAATAACATGAATGAATTAAAAAATAATTTTTTGGATTAGAGAATTCAAAAAATTATGATCTAATATATGATTCTGTTTGCATAAGATGCTAGACGATATAAATTAATCTCTGCTGACAGAAAGCAGACCAGGGGTTCCCTGGGGAGTCTGGGAGAAGGAAGAAGCAGGAGATGACAAACGGACATGAGAAAACTTTGGGAGCTATATCAACTTGTATCAGCAGGATTTTATTTTATGGAGATGACAGTAATAACGTAAAGAAGGCAATGCCATGGAAAGAAGAATGATTTACTTACATTTCCCAAGAGTGGGTGTCATATATGCCACATTACACAGAGTCAGAGAAGGAAGCACCAGATTTGGCCAAGGAGCAGAAGGAGTAGGGAAAGCCTAGGCCAGAGCCTTTATTAGACTTTATGTGGGAAACGCAAGGCCAGGAGGGAGAAACATTTATGATTGGCTAGTTTAAATAATTCTGTCTGGCGTGGGGGCATGGAGGCTGTCCCCACTTGACTGCTACCTGGCCATGTAGTGAAGGGTGAATATTAGCTTGGTATATGAGACCTAGTTAAGGAAGCGGTTCAGAGTCTGGGCTCTGGATCACAGGGGAGGTGTACACAACCTGGCCGTTATTTGGCCCTGTAATTGATGATGCCAAATAGACATTACAGAATCTGAGAAAACACAGCTAGAAGAGGGGTGATGGAAATGTTAATTATATTGATTGCTTTGGTGGCTTCACTAGTAGTTAGAAACTTGTCAAGGTATCTATCAATCACATGTCAATAAAGCCATTAATATTTTAAGAATGATCACTAAAAGAATAGAAATACAATATGTAGATCATTCAAAAAGCAGAGAGAAAAAGGGAATATAGACAGGAAATGAGATATAATAGTAAACCAAAGGAAGGGGATGGTAAAGAGAAAACTAATGGTAGAAGTGAAACCAAATACAACAATAATCACACACAAAAAATTTTAAACGGCTAATAATTACTGAGTGCTTATTACATGCTAGGCACTGTTCTAGGAACTATATCCTATTTAATTCTTATTTAATTGTTATTTAATTCCTATTCCTTACTTAACCCTATGATTATGTACCACTATTCTCCTCAGTGTTTTTAAAAATGAGAAGACCGAGGTGTGGGAAGATAGATGAAATTACCCAGGATCACACACAGATGAGTACGACCCAGGTGGTCTGGCACGTGCTTTTAACTACTAAGCCTGAGTTGGATTCAACCCACCCACAAAGTGTTTAAAAAATAGACTCATGCTGGTGATAAGTGACACTCCCAAAATTGTACCATATACAAAGCTTGAAAAGAAAGGTTTAAAATATGTATCACTAGGAACAATAATATTCATAGAAGGCAAACCTGTGCAAAAGGCAAAGAGTATCACGTGGGCTAATTTTGAAAAAAAGTCCATCATGATAAAAGCAACCATCCATTATGAAGATATGACAAGGGTGAACTGGTATGTTTATTATTGCAAAACTTTGAAATATATAAAGCACTAAATAGTCAAACTATAAGGGAAAATTCCTGTAATCATAAAGATTTTAATATACTTTATTAGAAATAAAATGATTAGAAAGGACGTAAAATGTTAAGAATAAACTTAGCAAATTTTTGTCCAACATATTTGTGTGTGTGTGTGTAGTATTCTATACTCTAGAAGTAGAAAATAAACATTTTTATAAGTTTCCCCCAAATTATTTACCCAAATATATTGGTCATGTAGGTGATCACAAAAATTATTTCGGTAGTTCAACACCAATGTCCAATAACAAGGAACAGATTAAGAGACTACGACGATAAATGCTCTCAAGTAGGGGTAAGCTGGCTCATGGACCAAATTGTCCCACTGCCTGCTTTGTATGCCTTGTGATCTAAGAATGTTTTTTTTTTTTTTTTTTTTTTTTGGAGACCGAGCCGCAAGCGGTCAACCGGGGGAGAGTGCTGTAATATCACAGCTCACAGCAACCTCCAACTCCTGGGCTCAAGCGATTATCCTGCCTCTGCCTCCCAAGTAGTTGGGACTACAGGTGCCCGCCACAATGCCCAGCTATTTTTTTTGGTTGCAGCCATCATTGTTGTTTGGTGGGCCTGAGCTGGATTCTTGTCCACTGGCTTGGGTGTGTGTGGCTGGCGCCTTAGCCACTTAAGCCATAGGCGCTGAGCCTAAGAATGGTTTTTTACATTTAAAAACAGCTGAAAATTCTTAAAAATTTATTTTGTGACATGAAGATTACACGAAGGTCAAGTTCCAGTGTTTTTACAGGGTTTTATTGAGACATAGCCATGCCTGTTCCTTAAGTGTCTGTGGCTTCTTTTACACTATGACAATGGGGTTGAGTTGTTATGATAGGCTGCCTGGCTGAAAAGTCTAAAATATTTACTCTCTGGCCCACAGAAGAAATTTGCTGAGTTCTGTTACAAACCTGTGAAAATAAATGATCTACAGTGACAGGTATGGATATGGACAAATCTTAGCAAATAACTTTGAGAGAAAAATGCAAGCTGTAGGATACATGCAGTAGGAGAAATATCATGCAAAGTTTTAAAACATATAAAATAAGATTACATATTCTTTGTGAATACTAATATGTGTCGAACTTTACAATGTGCAGAGGAATGATAACTATCAGGTTCTGGGTAGTGGTGACCACTGAGGAGGAAAACACAGGATTAAGAAGGGTATAAGAATCTCAGCTGTATCAATACTGCTTTACTGACTACAACAAGCCTGAAGTGCATATAGCAATATGTTCAGTAAAGCTTAGTAGTAAGCACCATATCTTTCCTTACTTTAATAATTTCAAATATAAAAACCAATTTAATTAGAGTACAAAGAGTCCTCAATGATATTACAAAAGCCATACACATTTGGTAGAAACTATACTAAAAGTACTCATATAACCATTCCATTTCTCACTTTTAGTACAGTATTCAAAAGATTACATGAAATATTTAATGCTCTATTATAAAATAGCCTTTGGGTGAGGTGATTTTGCCCAACTGAAGGCTAATGTAAGTGTGAGCATGTTTAAGGCAGGCTATTCCAACCTATGATGTTTGGTAGGTGAGATATATTAAATGCATTTTCAACTTTTTATGAGTTTGTCACTCTATAACCCTATTGCCAGTGAAGGAGCATCTGTATATGGTGAGGAAGGAAATTGAAGGTCATTTATTTTGGGAGTTATGTAGAAAAGGATGAAGAATTGGCTGATCAATAAGAAGTCACCATTAGAGTGTCAAATTCTTGTTATAAAGTAGGTTTTTGGTGACCAATATGTACGTTTTTAATTATTGTTTACTATAGAAAGAACTAATTGCTTCATTTGCCATACTAGTGTGTAACTTGTCAATGACTATGAATGATTATATATATGAGTAATCAATTTTATTTGGGCCTTGGTCTTGGTCTTTTTGTGCTGCTATAACAAAATGTCCAAGACTGGGTAATTTATTTAAAAACCAGCAATTTATTTCTTACAGTTCTGGAGGCTGGGCATTCCAAGATCAAAGAGCTGGCATTGGGGTCTGCTCAGGGCTGCTCTGTTTCCCAGATGGCACCTTGTTGACATGTCCTCACGTGGCTGATGGCAGAAGGACCAGGGAGGATGGATGCTTTGTCATAACAAGGCAGAAAAGCAAAAAAACAAGGTCCAAACTAATTGTTTTCATTCCTCTTATAAGGCACTAGTCTATTCATGAGGGCAGGACCTTCATGACTTAGTCACTTCTCAGAGAGTCCCACTTCTTAATACCACCACAATGGAGATTACATTTCAACACATGATTTAGGGGGGACAGTCGACCATTATAGCCTTTATAGTCTGCTTATTAAAGATAGTTGATGTCACCCATCTATTCAATGTACAGTTAGCACATATCTCCTTCTCAGCAAGGGACCCACCAGCTTATTCACTGAGCATGTATGGCACATGGATAAAGAAACTCAGACCTAAGCGCCACAGCTATCCTTGGTGAGGGTGAGGGAGGTGCAGAGAAAAATCATACACCTATTTTATGTTGGCATATTAGGTTAAGATACACAACAAAAGCAACCTCAAAGGGAAAAAGAAGTTGCAATAAGGTAAGTTGCAATAAGTCTGACAGTTGTGCATGATCTCAAATGAAGATCATGCAGCCAGCAGGTCAGTGGATATTGTTCTCGTTACCATCTTCCCAAGTCTCCACCCAGCTGCTCAGGTTCTCCGACAGGACCAGCCCATCCACCCCCTCCCAGCAAGCACACGCACTGTCCCTGCACCTGACTGGGTGTTATGAGTCTACCTCTAACATAGTTTGCTCCAGCATAATTTGAGTGTTTGCACTAGGAAAAAAAAATTGATTCGGAGTCAGCAAATGTAGCTCAAATCCCTCTTTGTTGCCTACTATCTAGGGAACTTCAAATAAATTTCTTAACCTTTCTGCTTTTAGATTCCTATCCCATAAAATAGCCATGATTATAGCACTGACTACTAAACAGATGATAGCTGCATTAAAATGAGGTAAAGAGAATGTAGACTCTCACTGGATAAAAGATTTAAACTTAAGACATGAACCTATAAAAGTTCCACTTATTTTCATTCTCTCCTTCTTTGTTTGATTGCTCTCAGACCAAGGAAATACACAAACATTTCATTTCACTAACAAATAACTGAGCTTC
>CAUYON010203141.1:0-11546 GCA_963573935.1 Arctocebus calabarensis | reverse complement strand
ACCAGCATCTACATCTGGTTTAGGCCTCAGGCTGCTTCCATTCATGCAAAAGAAGAAGAATTGGCTTGTGCAGAAATCAGAAGGCAGTATAGGAAGAGAGAGAGAGAGCCTGTGCATCAGGCTCTTTTTTTTTTTTTTTTTTTAGCCTGAGGTTGTCTTTCCTATCATTTGGTGTATTCTAAGCCTCCCTCCTTTTCAGCAGGTGGTTTATTCCAGCAAATCTGTTGCCCTTGCCAAAGCAAAAAGCAGAAATGCAAAAGGTTCTTTAAATGTCAGTAGTTAGGATCATTTGTGCCAATCTGTTTCTACGCTTTCTTTATAGCGGACAATCAGTAGTTTTCCTATGGCATGCTTGGATTTAACTGGCTTACTTCTGTGTCATCTTTGATTTAGATGGAGATGAAATGTAGTTGCTCTGTGGGAGTATATACTATGTGCTTTGGGGGTTTGTTGATCTTTCATTAAAACTGCTAAGAGTTCTTACTTCTCCCCAAACCTGTTTTGCTTACATATCTATGTCCTCTTATTGTTAGGGTGACAACAAAATACCAATGTATATGTTTCATTTATTCCTCTTTTAGTGGAAAGAACCTTCTATATGGAATGATAATGTTTAAACCTAAAAAAACCTGTCAGTAATTCAAAGATAACCAAAACAACTACTATGTAAAATGCGTCTTTGTAAGGTGGCTTGGGTTCCTAGACTGCCAGTTGCATAAGACTCTTGTGGTGTGGCCTGCAGTGTCTGAGTGTGATGCCCCACTTGTCTTTTTGTATTTTTTCCAGTGCTGCTATCTAAGAGCTGGAGCCACAGAGCTTGAAATTGCCACTGAAAAATACTGCTTCCTCATAAGGATACCAGAGGCAACATGGCATATTAAGCATGACATTTGGCAGATCACTGTGTAAATTATTTTTCAGGAATTCAAATTGAGGCATTTCTGTTTGTCTGCACCTTGAGTTGACCCTTAACTTTTTTTGTTGTTTTTCTCCACTCAGTCTTCAACTTTTAGTGCCACCCGCTTCCCAAATATGATTGATTTACACAGATGAATTAAACCATTATTGCACACTTTCTCCCTTTCCTCTCTCTCAGTGTTACCCTTAACGTCAGTATTTTAACCTAAACAGTTTAAATAGGTTTGATATTCTCATGATGCTTTCAAGCCTTTCTGACATCAATATCACATCACATCACCTTACCTTCACAACCAGCTTCATATTACTCTGTGAACTCTCCTCTGTTGGAATAGTTATCATGCCCAGAGCTTCACAGCCTCGACAGATGTACAGGGAAAGTACCCATCCAGGACACAGTAGCCAGAAGGTTTGAAATAATCCCCAAAAAGAAAACCTTTAAGAATTTGGCCTCTGGTAGACTAAATGTACTTACTACCTCAAGTATCTGAAAGGTCTTTATAAAAAAATATTGGATGGCTATCATCTAGTCTCATAAAAAACAAAGCAACTTGTGACTTATGTTGCAGAGCACTTTTTGATTAGAACAAGGGAACCTTTGATGGCATGGGTTTTTTAATAAGGAAGATGAAATCCTGGAGTAAAGGATAGAGTGGAAGATATTTCAGCCTGAAGGTTAGAGAATAAAAGTGATGATCCTTGCTTTGCGACAGTGATGTCACCTAACTTGCGTGATCCTATTTCCTCCTATTTTCTCATCAGTAAAATAGCTTGATGAGTTTAAGATTTGGCCATTTTTTAGTGTATAGGACAGATGAGGCTCAACCCTTCTTGAAAGCAGTTTTCCCTGCAAGATGTATGACAGGATATCTTTTAGTGTAACAGAATATTAAAAGTCATAACTGCTGCTTTGAAACTTTCACCTTATTCTAGAAATTTCTACTTGAACAACATATATTGGTACATTCTTCCCTTAACTCTCTATAAAATAGAATGTTTAAATTTTAATAATTGCTTATGCACATATGTCCTGGAAATAAGTTTCTGCCCAATATTTAAACTGCTCTGTAAGGAACGAGGCCACGAATGAACTCTCGGTTCACTGAAAGTTAGAAAATTCTGTGAAGATTGACGGAACTCAGCGTCTGTTCTCACTGTAGCATTCAACTCTGAGGAAACATAGCTAGGCACATTTTAGGAAATTAAGCATCTTAATAAATTACTGGAGATTCCTGAAGTCCATTTTGTAGCATCAGATCATAGGATGGTATTGTTTAAGTTTGTGTACTCTGTCCAAAGTTACATTTTTAAAAGTGTTGATGCTTTCTGTAAAGTGATTTGTTTTTAGCACATTAAAGGTTGTTCGAGTATTGTTCTCTGGTCGTGTGTTTTACGTATCCTGCTTCAGCTTGTTTGAAAGTCTCTACAGCAACTCCTACATAATACCTACTACTGAAAAGAAAGCTGAACAATCCTCTGTCCAACTTACGGCTACTTTTGATACCTTCCACCTTTAGTAATAACTTCTTTTTATAATCTGTCCTTTGTATTCCACTGCCACCACCCCCTGGTGTAGTAGAGCTGGGAGTTGCCTCAGGTCACATAGATGCTAGGTAAAGGAATAATGTTTTATAAATTAAAACTGAAATTTTAGGGCAGCGCCTATAGCTCAAAGGAGTAGGGCACCGGCCCCATATACCAGAGGTGGCAGGTTCAAACCTGGCCCCAGCCAAACACTGCAAAAAGAAAAAAAAGAACTGAAATTTTAAAAATATTTAACCTAATGACACCCATTAAATATTAATATAAATGACATTTTTATGAAAAATTATTCTTTCAGAAAATATTTTTTGACTCTCTGTTCACTTTGCAGCAGGGGTTTTAACTTTAGAAAATTGGAGGTGGTCAGTGAAAGGTGCTTTGTTAGTCTGTGCTTCCTTGAAGGAAAGTCCCTTACTCTGCTGCCACAGAAAACCAGAAGCCATGGTCTATAGGTACCCTTCTGAGCCCTGGGCATGCCCTGGAGCCTCTCATGCCTCAATTCGCATCATTCTCATCCCAACTATCTCTATAAAACCCTAAACTGACTTCAATAAAACCCAAAGAAGAACAAGAGAAGTGCTTTACTTTAAAAATCTTTTTTGGAAATTCATTTGTAATTATTATGTAGGGTATAGAATTTCTTGCTTTTAATTGCCATGTCTTGGTGTACATTTTCTTGTGCCACCCTCAGGGTCTTTACTGAGAGCTCAGGTGCAAAGGAGAGTTGGAGTCACTGCACAAAGGACTGTGAGCTGCAGATCACAGAGCTTTGGCATGGTTAGGAGGCTGCTGCCCCTCCTCCAGTCGCCACTTTGTCCCAGGTTACAAGTTGCACAGTTGGTAGAAGCCAAATACCTCTCATGTGACCTCCACTGCTCTACACCAAGGGTCCTAATCTCATCTCAGCACTTGACAGATGGGCTGGCATATTTGTGGTAGGGCTATCCTGTGCTTTGAAGGATGTTCGCTAGGGTCCTTGGCCTTACCTACCAGAATTGGTATCCCCCACATCTCCAGTTACGACAACCAGAATGCCTCCAGACATCTCCTGGAGAACACAATCACTCCCTGTAGAGCCACTGTGCTGAAAAGACCCCTTTACAGAAAATGTACATTTACTTGCAAATCATGCCTGGCATGTATTCATCTGGGTGTAGTATTTCCTTTAGAACAGTAGTACTCAAGCAAAAGAGGGCGTTGATCACTCCTTTATCACTTCAAAATTATTGAGGACCCCAAAGATCTTTTATTCAGGTGGGTTTATATCTTATCTACTTATATTTCTCATTTTAGAAATTAAACATTTAAAAATCATCTGATCATAACAGTAACACCCGTTACATGTTGACATAAACATTTGTATAAAAATTATTTTCAGAAAATTTGCTGAGGAGAGTGGCATTGCTCTGTATTTTTGCAAATCTCTTAATGTTGGTCTTCATAGAAGGTGGCTGGCTAGCTGTCTGCTTCTGCATGGAAGCTATTTTGATTTCACATGAGTAGCCTGTGGAAAGCTCCACATGATGATGGTTAATAGGGAAGATTGTACCATAGTGTTTGGAAAACAGTTTTGATCTTGTGAACCCTGAAAGGGTGTAAGGGACCCCACTTTGAGAATCACTGTTTTAGAATACCACTCTTCCCACCCTTGCTGGCTATCTGAATCCTTTCATCTTTTTAGCTTCAACTCAAGTTTATCTGAAATTTAAGCAAAACATTTTCTCACCATCTTGGACCGTATTTTTTTTCATCTTTTAAATTTGTATAGCAATTATTTACCAGTTATTTGCTACACCAGTTGTCATTTTACTACCTTGGATAACCTTTACCCACAACGTGTTTCCTTAACTAGATTAAGCCCTTGAATACAGCAGGTTACTTATTTGCCCTTGCCATATACAGTATATTAGGATCTTGAGTCTAGAAGTATTTGGTCAGTGGATTTTGAAAGGGCTCAAAATCCCTTCTTTTTCTATGAAAAAAAGAACTTCATATCGATTCTCAGTTCACTTTTTACATGGTAAAAAACAATGTAGTCTCCTAACATACTGGTAAAAAGATCAGTGGTAAAAAGTACAGTCTTATAAGATCTTATTTTAATTAAAACATTTCAAAATAGGATTTCCACTTAAATATGTCATGTGTCACTTAATGACGATCTATTCTGAGAATTATGTCATTAGACAATGCCATCTTTATGTAAATGTCAAGGAGTAGACTTCCACAGACCTAGATGATGTAGCATGCTATACATGCAGGCTATGTGGCATAGCCTATTGCTCCTAGGCTATAAACCTGTACAGCATGTCACTGTACTGAATACCATAGGCAGTTGTGGCATAATGATAAAAATTTGTATGTCTTAACATAGAAAAGGTACAGTAAAGGTACTATAAATGCAGTGTGACCACTGTCATACATAAAGACTGTCATTGACCAAAAGATCATCATGTGGCAGTGACTATATAAGGTTTCCTTACAATCTTTGATGCTTTATATTTCTTAATTTAAATTTACTTTGGGAATGTTTTCTCAATAAAACAAAAGTGACATATATTTTCTAATACATTTTATATTTTGACCGGGTGCAGTGGCTCATACTTGTAATGCTAGCACTCTAAGAGGCCAAGGTGAGTGGATTGCTTGAGCTCAGGAGTTTGAGACCAGCTTGAGCAATAATAGTGAAACCCTGTCTCGGCTAATAGAAAAAACTAGCCGAGTTTTGAGGTGAGCACCTGAAGTCCCAGCTACTCAGGAGGCTGAGGCAAGAGGATCACTTTGAGCCCAAGAATTTGAAGTTGCTGTGAGCTAGGAAGATGACACAGCACTCTACCCAGAGTGACAGAGTGAGACTCTGTCTCAAAAAAAAAAAAAAATTTTTATATTTTATAAGTTATATAGATAGATGTATATAGGTAATTTTTAATACCCTTATTCTGTGAAAGCACTTCGTTGAAGATTAGGGAGATAAAAAAGGATATTGTAGCCCTAAACTGTTAAGAATTTAGGTATTGGCTATTTCTGTTCTTTATGAAGTATAGCACTTGTTGTATCTGGACATTCAGTGCACTTAGGAGTAACTTGGGCCCCTGGTCAGTCAAATCTTATAGCTGATAAATGGATGAGTGCCCATTTCATGTAAAGAGCTACCTGGAGCTGCAGGTAAGAAAAGCAGATGCATTAAGTTTAAAACATCTAAGTAGACACAGGCTTACTATTAAATTATGGAATCCCAGAAAGTGCACTGGACCTAAGGTATGCATTATGTTAGAGCCAGCAGTTGAGAACAGTCAGCATTCCTCTCCCTCTTCATTAGAAGCTTTGTTACTCTGTAATTCTAGAAAGAGTTCATCAAGTGAATGATACGAAATCTAGCATTTTCAGGTTCATGAAAGAAGCTGAGTGTTCCAAAGTTAAAGCAGTTGCAGGGCGGATGCCTACCTGTTGGCCCTGCTATATAACAGTGGAGGTTTCCACCTCCACTCATGGAGGAGCTGAGTCAGTCAGTCTGCCACTAACAGGAATCATGGTGATGTTTTCCTAAATCACAGGGAAAATTCATCTGAAATATTTCAATATAAAAAGTCTCCAATGTTTCCATAAACAGTGACTATCTACAAAATGTCAGGGTGCAATGTTTTCTGGTTTGGTACGATATTATATCTAATCATTCTGCATTTTCCTATTACTATCTTGTGTTAAGCAAAGACTTCCCAGTGTCTTGCTTCTTGGACAGAACAACCATTGCAGGGAAATGTGCTTCCCAAATCCAAACAATATTGTTATTTTTGTTTTCTCCACCTGGGGGAGTGAGAGAACAAGCCTAGAAATTAAACTCTCCAGAAAAAAAAAAAATTGCTTTCATTTGCTGACATTGGCTTTTCCCTTCATCTTATGTATCTTTTATTTTCTAAGTACAGTGGAACCCTCTGTAAGTTGACCATCCCAAGGGACTATAACAAACTGGACTACACATGGAAGTGGTCAACGTGAGGAATTAGGCCTGCTACTGATAACGCGCATGTGGTGCATGTCTGGTTTGTGAAAATTAGGTCAACTTTAGGAGGTGGTCAATGTCGAAAGGTGGTTATCTATGAAGGTTGTACTGTGTAAGATTTAGCATGGCTCTAAAGAGATTAGTTTCAGATATCCTGCAGGTGTTAGCTGTAACTTGGTACTGGTTTTGCCCTCTAGTAATAACAAAGTACTTGGGCTCTGAGGGTCTTAGGCCAATCCTGGCCAGGATATTAACTTTTGGCCACATATGGCTATTTTTAATTTAAATTTAAATCAATGAAAATTCAAATTAAATTATATAAAAAATTTCATTCCTTGCTTGTACCAGTCACATTTTAAGTGCTCAGGAGCCACACATGGCTGGTGGCTACTCTGTTGGCTATCAGATGTGAAACATCTCTAGCTTCACAGCAAGTTCTGTTGGGCAGAAAATACCTAATAGTATTTTCCGTAATAGTTCTCATGTGAGTATATTTAACTTAATTTAGCTTCCTTGGTCAGCTATTGCTCTTCTTAATATGAAATATCAAATTTAAGGTTAAACATAAAGGAAAAGAAGACGTATAAATTGGCAAAAGACAAGGAAATAGATAAAATTAGGGAAAGGAAGATGAGAAGAAAAGGGAGTATGGTGGTGAGATAGGAAGGAGACCCAGTCTCCCACTTGGGCCATTGCTGGGGCCCAAACCTGACACACGGGAGGAAACTCCAGTCCCCATGGACATGGGGTCAAGAGAGACCCGGAAGAAGTCTCCTTTTGTCCTTCCAGTCATCTTAGACATTTTTCTCTTGTTTATTTTTGGGTGAAAACACATATGGTTAAAAAATAAAATAGTACTGAGATCTGGACTTTCCCCTCACTCATTCTCAGGCTTGCTCCCCCATCCTTCTGGTTACAAACCACCCCACCATCTGATCTGGACAGCAGCATACTGCAGTAGAAGGTGGGCTGTGGAGTCAGGTGGCCCTTCTGCCCCCTGGAGGGGTCTTACTCAGTGTCACTTCCTCCTTTATGTTGTCCGTTCTTTTTGACATTTCAGGTTTCTTTCAGGTGATGCTCCATTTACAGTCACATAGTGGGCACGTTCTGAGATCCTGCCATGTGCTATGTGTC
Organism: Arctocebus calabarensis; assembly: GCA_963573935.1. Taxonomy (NCBI): domain Eukaryota; kingdom Metazoa; phylum Chordata; class Mammalia; order Primates; family Lorisidae; genus Arctocebus; species Arctocebus calabarensis. Next base: position 3,955 of record CAUYON010203141.1, on the reverse strand, counting down.
ATGTGGGTGCAGAGGCCCTGAACTCAGGGAGTTTGCCTTCAATGGGGGCACAAAAGTGGAATGCTGTGATGCAGGCATTTTTTTTAAAGGGCACTTGTGGGATTGGGTTTTGAGAGCGTCTCACATGTTGCAGAGTAATGACCGTGGGCTGTCAACACCAGAGTGAAACCAAAATATATTCCATGCTTCCAGATATCCCTGGTGGGGCAGGATCATTCCCAGCGGCCCAGGAGGCTGCTGTAGGTGGTCCGGGAGGGCCTCACCAAGGAGATGGTAGGAAAGGTGATACCTGAATGTCAAGAAGGAGCTGGCAGTGTAAAACTCTAAGGAAGGACATTCATTGAACCAGAGGCAGCAGCTAGTGCAAAGGCCCCTAGAGGACATGAGCTTGGTGTGTCTACAACCACATGTTCTCCAGTTGGCTGAAGAGAACCAGAGGATGAGGTCAGGGGTTGGACACAGCAAGTTGGAGCAGGGTCTTATGAGCAGCTATTAGCAAAGCTTGGGGTTTACAAAAAAGAAAGATAATGGGAAGCCATTGGGGTGTTTTGAGCGGGGAGGTGAGATGATCTTACATGATTAAAAACGCCTCACTAACTGTGTAGGAACAGGATAAGAATGGAGCTAGGACACCAGCTGGAAGACTTTGCTTCTTCAGATGAGCGGTTTTTTGGTTCTCTATTTGTATAAGGGTGGCACGAGCACAGCTGGCCATGGACTCTGGGCCTGGGTGGCCTTATCAGTCAGCTGCTTTCTTTGAAGCCCTTAGCTGGGAGCTGGCTCTTTGGGCTTTTGACCCCTAACAGTCAGAATGCAGAGAGCTTTGCTTTAAGGGGCTGGCTTCTATGCTACTAGCCTTAGTTTTTCCTAGACAGTTTGGTTTTTAAGAAAGGGGAGAAAGAGGCTATGGAAAGATCAGTATTCACAACAAAAGTAATCTCTTTTTCAACCCCATACCTCACTCCTGTCCTCTGTTGCACCCAGAGTCTCCAAGTCCATTGCCTTTGGGGATTGTTTGGCAGATTACCTGTCTTCTTCCTCCAGCTCTATGTCTCCTCCCTCTCTCAGGTTTCCAGGTAGAGGTTGCATCTGTTGAAAACTCCTATCCTGAGAGGCACCAGAGACTGGCCGTGCAGAACTTTTTAACTAGTGGAGGCCTTAACTTTCTTAGTCTATCATTATCACTTGTAGCTAGAGGCTCTGCAGGTGTGCTGGTAAGTGTGAGTACAAGGCCAGCCTTGCTCAGGGAACTGTTCTTCCTTTATTTCCACCTCTCAGCCAGGAATTATTGGTCTAGTACAGGTATCAGTAAACTTTTTTTCTGTAAAGGGCCAGATAGTAAATATTCTAGGCTTTGTAGCCTGCTCCAACTACTGTACTCAACTCTGCTCTTGTAGCAAGAGCTCAGCCATTGATAATAGGTAAATAGATAGGCATGGCTTAGCCAGCAGTGGCTCATGCCTATAATCTTAGCACTCTAGGAGGCTCAGGCAGGATTGTTTGAGCTCAAAAGTTTGAGACTAATTTGAGTAGGAGACCTTGTCCCTATTAAAATTAGAAAATTAGGCTCAGCGCCTGTGGCTCAGCGGGCTAAGGCGCCAGCCACATACACCTAAGCTGGCAGGTTCGAATCCAGCCCAGCCCGCCAAACAACAATGACAGCTGCAACCAAAAAATGGCCGGGCGTTGTGGCGGGCGCCTGTAGTCCCAGCTAGTTGGGAGGCAGAGGCAAGAGACTCGCTTGAGTCCAGGAATTGGAGGTTGCTGTGAGCTGTGATGCCACGGCACTCTATCCATGGTGACAATTTGAGGCTCTGTCTCAAAAAATAAAAAAAAAATAATAAAATTAGAAAATTAGCCAGGCATTGTGGGAAGCGTCTATAGTCCCAGCTATTTGGGAGGCTGAGGCAGGAGGATCACTTGAACTCAGGAGTTTGAGTTTGCTGTCAGCTAGGCTGACACGTGGGCAACACAGTGAGACTCTGTCTCAACAACAATAAAAAATAGGCATGGCTGTGTTGCAATAAAACTTTATTTACAAAAATAAGCAAGGGGCCAGATGTGGGCTATAGCTTCCCAACTCTGGCCTAGTGGGATCTAAATCAGACAGTACTGAGAAACTTTTTGACAAGAGAGTAAGCACATTGCTACCCTGGTAGTCTCTGTCCTTGAGTTCTTATCTGAAACTAACACTGGTTATGCTCTATGAAAATGTGTCTTTTGTGTTTGGCTCCATTCACTATCAGAAGTTATTGAGAGACTGATTTGGCCCTGCCCAACTGAATAATAAATGTCCTCCATCTAGTTGTGAATTTCTAGAATTGCTGTGTTTGAATGAAAGAAAAGAGCTCCTTGTTTAGTATGGGAAAACATCTAGGAGTGTGGTTTTGTCACAAATCCAGTTGCCTGTTTTGTTGTTTGAGTATAATACTTCAAAGTATAGAGTTTAACAAACATCCATGTATCTGCTGCTCAGGATTTTTTTATTTTAATTGCCCTTGGTAGAGTTACAGCCCAAGGCATCACAGCTCGCAGCAACCGCTAACTCCTGGGCGTAGGCAATTCTCTTGCCTTAGCCTCACAAGTAGCTGGGACTACAGGTGCCCACCAGAACGCCTGGCTATTTTTTGTTGCAGTTTGGCCAGGGCCAGGTTCGAACTCACTACCTTCAGTATATGGGGCTAGCACCCTACCCACTGAGCCACAGGTGCCGCCCCCTGTTTTTTTTTTTTTTTTTACTCCGAAGTTATTGGGGTGCTGTTGCTCAGCTGCTAGGAGATAGTGAGGCAGGGGCAGCAGGGAGGACCCTTGGGTATTCAGAGTTTGTGTCTCGTGTTAGTAACTGTGAAAGGGCACCTTTTCGTGAGCATGACAGATGCCTCTGGTGTCTTGTTCCGTCTACGTTAGTAAGTGCAGCTTTGCATGTTGGCTGCTGGGGAAGACCTGGGAGAGGGCCTTGTATGCCTAGGGAAACAGTGTTCTTCACTCTATATCTCTCTGTGGGCCTAGGAGAGGTCCCAGGCCAGAGCAGCAACTTATCTACTTGGCTGGGCGCCTGAGTCCCAATGTCACAGGGTCAGAGGCCTTTCTGGGCAGCACATCACCTCACTTTGCCATGTTGGATGGCGGTTTTACCTTCCCTCTCTAGACATCCCCAGCCAGTGACTCCAGAATCCCACACCATCAGACATATCCTTGCCCAAGGTCCAAGTGTCACTTCAGTAAAGAGGCCCTGGGAAGGAGGAGGAGAGGAAGGCCTCTATTTTAATGGCGTAGCTTCCATTTGAATGGCCAAAAAGCGTCTCAACCAGCATTTCAGGTTGTGGGCCACCCACATTACCCCTAGAAAACACAGCTGCTCAGTGTACCTGGTTGCTGCCACTTTTTAGATAGATGGGGGACATGGTGGTAGCTCAGGGTCCTCAGAGACCACTGGCTTTTAGTGGCTTCTAGTGAATGGGGAAAGATCGGCTACTTTGATTTGGGTTTGGTAAATAATACAGAGTTCGGTAAGCAATTTCCCATCATCAAGCCCGTAAAAGGCTGTAGTAAATTCTAGGGCAATTCCTAGAATTGATTCCTTTTTATGGATGAGTAATATTGTCTCCTTTGGACATACTACATTTTGTCTCATCGGATGAAATGTGGGGTTTTTCTACTTTTTGTCTATTGTGAAGAATGCTCAGTGAATTAATAGATACAAAACTACCCATAGCCTGTATTATAGAAGAGTGATAAATAAGGAAAAATCGAATCTTTCTTAGATTTTACCCAAGGCAAGTAGCTAACAGTATAATACTTCCTTATAAAGATTTATCAGGCTCAGCGCCTATGGCTCAGCGAGTTAAGACGCCAGCCACATACACCTGAGCTGGCGGATTCGAATCCAGCCTGGGCCCGCCAAACAACAATGATGGCTGCAACCAAAAAATGGCTGGGCGTTGTGGTGGGTGCC
>CAUYON010203139.1:0-16514 GCA_963573935.1 Arctocebus calabarensis | reverse complement strand
CTATAACTGGGTTTTAGCCTTCATATGAAAGCTATAGATTAGCTTCATAGTAGGGCTGAATCTCAAGAATGGAGAATAGGCAATTTCATAAGCAGAGGAGCCCTTACTCTTTGTAATCACACAAGGCATCTTATGCCCTTCTGTTTCGTACATCAGCTTCTTGATCCTCTTGGAAAAGAACTATAAGCAATGGTGCTGGTACAAGAACGTGAGGACAAAGACAATGCAAGAAAGAATCCATTACGTTTGGTGACTAAATATGTCAGGTAATGGGGAAAGGGGTCACAGAGATGACTCTGAAATTGCATACACCTCTTAGAAGTCAAAGATGGGTTCTCCTCATTTTGCGTCACCAGCAGTAATCAGAGGGTTCATTTCATATCTAGACACATAGAAATGCGCACTCAACAATCTGTTATTCACATGTGCTGTGAGATTGAGATACACCTCAAATTTCCATATAAAATAATGATATTTTATAGGCAAGGTTTTGGGGAGGACTAATGAGGGTTATGGAATATTTCCTTCCCCCGACATCCTGCAGTTAATAATAATATACAGAATTGCTTTTATAATTAAAAATAGTCAATAAAACATTTTAGCAGGATAGCAGAAGTAGGAGGCTATTTTGTGAAGGTGAACTAGATAGGCTCTTAGGACTGTGCACCTACTCTCTTGGAGGGCAATATTTTATTATTATTAGATTACTTGTTAAATTCCTTGTCACTTCACACTTGCCTCCCAGAAATCAGATCAGTTTCTAAGACCATCAAGAAGGAGGGTTTTCTTAGCATCCAAAGAAAGCTCAAAACATTCCTAGATGGAGAAAACAAAAATGCCATGATCTTGTGTGAATACAGAGTCAGAGAACCTTAGATCTGATATGGACGTCATTGTAGAAGTGAGAAAGAAAGGCTTCAGTCAGAACATCAAGCTGGAAAATGTCAGGAATCATATTTTTACAAAGAAATCATGGAGAGAGAGGACCCATTTGGAAACAGCAAGTTAAGGTTTATAAATTTGTGGCCCATCAAAAATGTAATGTGCAAAAAAAAAATGTAATGTAGGACATTTGCTGTGTCTCTGGGAGTTAATGCCCTGACCCTCAACTGTCTTCCCTGTGTGACAGGTGTGACGTTTGTTTGCTGTTTAGTAAATACTATGGACAGGTTAAAAACTGATGTTTTCGAAAATGCATTAGTATGGGTACCTCCCTAATCCAATCAGTATCCAATAATAAGCATTAATCAGGAGTCTTCATGACTTATGTATAAAACTATTTCAGAAATGTCAAGAGTATAATGAATCCCAAGGGCTCTTGCTAGTTCTGACTTGTGACTAATATCAATGTAAAAGTGGATGTTTATGAAGGAATTAATAAAGGTTTTATTTTTTCTCCTGTGTATGTGTGTGTGATTTAGTGAGAAAAATATATTTAATTCTTCCGTGGACATTAAATCTATCTGTGTGGTTCCATACAGAGAAAAAAAGCAGCTGGATGAATGCTATGGAGAGGACAAACACTCTGCTTGACTTTTCTAATTCAGGTCCAGGAGGCAATGGGGTGACATCAGAACTGGTGTTCTAGAGTCGTGGTTTCTCTCTATTCCTTAGATTAGAAAGAGTGAGTGAGTGAGTGTGTGTGTGTGTGTGCAAGTATTTTTATTGCAGAATAAATGTAAGATGAAATATTTCTATAAGGCCTATAAAATGCTCTGTGGTAGGCATTGCAATTTCTTCCTTACCAACCTCTAATTTAATCCACTCCTCTCCCTCTGGGCAGAATCCATGCTATTTGTCCTGGGTGGTGACACAATGCACGTCCCTCCTGCCTCTCTTTCTCTCTCTCTCTCTCTCAGAAGCCCTTAGCCCTGAGAGCTATAGGTAGCCATCCTACGACACTTTGCATGCAGGAGGGCAGTTGGCCCCTGTTCAAAACTGAGTTCAGCAGTGAAAAGAAACATGTCCCTGGTGACCATTCCTAGCCAGTCGATACTACGTTTCTGAAACCTGACCTTCGCGACATTTTAGTTATTGGACCAATACATTCCATGTTGTCTATACCAGCATAGGCTGGTTTTCTGTTATTCACAAACAAAAGCTTGCTAACTGGTACAGTAATTATTCAGAACACTTGGGAGATAAAGAGGAGCTAAGTAACATACTGAGTGCATATGTGATCATTTTATTCCCCTAAAAGGCATATACCATTTTCCCAATTTTATGCGTATGAAAACTAAGGTGTATAGAAACTAAGTAACTTAACTGAAGTCTTAGTAGCCACAGCAGAATATTAGTCATGTCTCTCTGAAACCAAGGCCCATTTTCATTCTGCTAGACCAGCAATTTTCAACCTATTTCCCCTTTATCATACATAGCAGAGGAGACACATGTATTAAACACACTCTCATGGGTATACCTGGAGTTGAATATAATTCCTGGCCTCCCCGTAAACCAACCTGTTTATCTGCTATTCCAGAAAGTAAACCAGGATGCAAGGTGGAGTGGCATTCTTTTAGGATAACCTTGACATTTCTTTAATTGAAAAGGTAAAAAAAATTAACTCCAAATTCATGGAGCCCTTCTATCATTTAACTTCAAATTATTTTTGACAAAACTCACTGACACATTTCTCCTTTCTTTCTCTCAATATGTTGAAATCGTAACCTCCAAGGAGATCCTACTTGGAAGAAGGCCATTGGGGGTGATTAGGGCATAAAGGTGAGGCCCTTCCAAGTGGGATTGGTACCCTCATAAAAGAGACTGGAAAGAGCTGGCTTTCCTCCTAGTGTATGAGGTTTCAGAGAGAAGACAGCAGTCTACAAATAAGGTTGTAAGTCCTCACCAGACACTGAATCCGTCATGGCCTCAGTCTTGGATGCACCAGCCTCTAGAACATAGGAATAAATATTTGTTGTTTATAAGATACCCACACTATGGTATTCTGCTACAGAAGCCAGACCAGATTAAGACAATGCTGACAAAATGGATTTGCCTTCTTGCTCTCTCAAGGACATGCTGGAGGGCTAAGGAGTTATGACCTGTGTAGAGAATTAGTGCTGGATGTCAGAGCACTTGTCAACATCCTCTGAATTATGCTTCCCCCTACCAGTTCTGCCATTATCCAGTTCTGATTTCTCCTAGATTGGCTGCCCTCCCACCCCACTCTGTTAATTTTGTACTGACTACATTTCATTAAATGTCAAAAAGGGTTGAGACAGCTTACCATAAGGTAAAGAACTTGAACTTGAAATAGATGGAGCAATAGTAGAAAGGTAGGAGCCAGACAATAAAATAGGGAGGGGGATGCCAAGGCACCTTGAAGAGGGCCACTCAACACCAGAACAGGGTTGACTCTAAAATATGATGCAAACACCAGATCCACTTTCTCCTCCTGCCTCATACTTCCAGAATCTTTAGCAAGTTAGTATAATAAATATATCTCATACTTGACTTCATAAAATAAGTTGAAAACTAGAACTCATGCACCAGCCATACTCAAGGAACTTTCTAACATTGAATCTTCATCCTATGACCTTAAGAACTTCAGTTTGCTGGGAAACCATGTGAATTCAGATCAGTACACAATGATAGTCACTAACTCTGCTGCTGTTGGCTCTTGGATTATCAGGACTAATTTGGGGGAATAACATAGAAAATTCATGAATTTCATGAACAAATTCTCTTCAGATATAAGAAAACATGAGCAGCATTGCATTCTGCTTTTTCCCTCTCTCATGCATTTCCTGGTTTTGAATGTTTGCTTTAATTTAGTCTGTTACTCTCTAAATGCAATATTATGTTCACTTTAGAAAAGGAACACATGCCAGGATCCTGGTTTGGGTCATGTTCTTATGTTCGGTCTCTCTGCCTATCAGCCTTTCCCACTGATGATATCATTCTGAGGGCCAGGTCCAAGGGCTTAACACCCATGTGGAACACAACAGCAAATACTCCTGGCCACATCCACTACTCACCAAAGACCAGATGGCACCTCATGTCTTTCTGGAGAGCTGTGACTATTATGTGACTATGAACACGACATGTCTGTTGTTTCAATTCCTTTCTACCCATAGTCAAAACCCCACACTGCCCTGAATCTTTGTCTAACACGTCTCATAGATTGCAAATGCCTTACTTATCTGTAAAATATCATGTGACTTTTGTGTTTCAGGAGCTCTTTCCATTTATTCTTAGTTTAACACTTAGATAGTAGTACTGGATGTTCCCTCTTTCTATTGATAGCCCACTAAGCATCCTGCCTGCCTTCCTTCCATCCCAATTGCAGCACTCTCACCATCACATGAGGAGCTGATTGCACGTCACTTTTTTCCAACTGGGCTGGGATGTTCAAGGCAAGGGGCATGCTTGCTTTTATACTCCCAGCCCACTGTTTGGTATAACATTAGTGGCTTATACAATTTTTTTCTGACTAAAGGAATGAAGGAATGAATCAGCCCACAATGTATCATAGTTTAAGATAAGGACATAGAGGTAATCTGAAATAAATAAAGAGCTTGTGCTTCTTGCAACAGCCTGCTCAGATGGTGGCTGATGTGGTTGAAGACGAACAGACAGATTTAAGAGAAACTGCCAGATTCCTCATCATGTTAGGCAGCCGCTGTCCCCAGGCATGAATGCCAGCTCTTAGCTGCACAACATCATGCTTCCTCCTGGGGGATAGGAATTGGGATCATGCCCATGTGCCCAGCTTCCTACCAAGTGTTATCATGACTGCCTGGTTCCCTCAGATGACAGTAATGAAGTAGGGACTTAATATACCTTACCTTCGCCTGTCTGGGGAACCACATTGTCAATTAGAATCTCCCTGGAAGCCCCAACAGATGTGTTCATTGGACTAACTTTGGTATCTGTTCTTTGGTGAAAGTTCCTGGTCTGATACTTTCTTTCTTGAACATGGCTCATTTTAGCCTGAGGCTCTATTAAGCTATTATTTGCCAGTGGAATCCATGAGAAATAAGATCATCATCTAATGCAGTCCGTGTCATCAAACTGATAAGGACTGTTAGGTGACATTCAAGGACAGCATCATACTACCACGTAGAGGACGTCAAGACCTGGCAGAGAAACAAAGCCCTTCTTCTGTGCCAAGGCTGTGATCTGGTTCCACCCAACATCCCCTGCTAAGTCTCGCAAGCTGAGATTTCACACCTTCCTGATCCAATCCAAACTATAACATCTTTATTTGTACCGAAGCCCCAAGGGAAGAAAACTGCATTATAATGAATGTGTGCTTTGTTAGCTACAGCACAATAAACATGATGCTATAATTATCCATGTTTTCATAGAGCTGGAAAGCTAATCTCTTTAAGAATTCGTGTCGCTGGCAGACAGGCTCAGAATTTTGCATTGGTTGCATGGCAATCCGTGGCCTTGTAGTGTATTTGTTTGGTTCAGCATTTTGGCAATATCTGGCTAAAAACCATATTGAAAATATTTTTGTATGTGAGTCTGATTAGATGTGAGTATTGATAACATAATTTTGTGATCCAGGTCTGCCTGTGATTCCACATTGCGGAAAAGCTTATTAATGTAACCTAAGAATGGGGAAGCTTCCCCAGCATCTTCTAGTTAACACATTGGTCAAGGTAGAAAGACTCGAAGCACCAGGAATGGAAATTCCACTCCATATTCCATATCATATTCTTTGAGAGCCTGCCCTGTGTCACTTGCTCTGTGAGTCACTTAGATGCAACAGTTGGCAAAAAAACAAAAAAAAATCTCTGACATCCTAATGGGAGGGGGGTCCAGGAAATAAATCCAATAAATAACATAAAATGCATAATGTTGGAATGATCATTTGTACTGTGAAAGGAAAAAATCACAGGAAATAAAGGAGTTAGCGAAGGAAGCTATAATTTATGATCATTTGTGTTGTGAAAGGAAAAAAATCACAGGAAATAAAGGAGTTAGAGAGGGAAGCTATAATTTATAGTGTGATCAGGAACAGCTTCACTGAAAATGTGACTTTGAGTAAGCATACTCTGTTAAAGTATGATTATCTCAAGAGGAAAGAAGTAAAAATATGGAAGTTTAACCTGTGGTAACGAAAGCTACTAACAGTTGGCTTCTGAGAGATTCCCTCACAAGATGGCCCAGCTACAGGGGAACAATCAGAGTACCTAGAATGAGCCTCCATATAATGATACCAAAAAATAATTCTCCCACTTTATAGTTTTACCTGGGGAATCCCCAGTCCAGATAAAGCCTGGGTGGGGCCTTCTGTGGTCATCTCCTTATTCTGTCTCCTAAAGTAGAGTTTCATGATGCTTGGATGGAGAGAATTATCCTTTGAGTAACATGGATTACATTTCAGAGACAAAGTTCTTGCCAATTTGAAACCCCAGGAAACGTGTCTTTTCTTGGCTATTTTTTTTCCTTTGTAAGTAGTTTGCAGACTTTTCTAAACTTGTAGAATTGCTTTTTCTTTTGCTTGAGTCTTTGGTAAAAGGACTGGAGAAAACGTACATAGATATAAATTGGTGGTTCATATTATATTCACAAAAATGGGAATTACGCCTGGATTTTTTAAGCGTTTTTTCAGACTCTGAGTATAGAACTCTTCCACCATGAAATTATGGAAAGAAAAGTTGTGGTCCCAATTGTACTACCACATCATGAAGACTTGCAAGTTGTTAGACTTGAAAGGAAGGGGGTAGACTGGACTGAGGATGGGGGGTGGGAGGAGCGCTCACCGAGGGCCCTACAATTCCCCAGGCTGTGATCAGCTTGGACTTCAGAAATGAGTCCACTGAACTTTGCCCAGCTACTGAGTTTTCTCGGGCTCTCTCTGTTATCTGCTTGTTTTCTGGCCTTGGAAATGCCACTTTTTACTGACCCTCAGGGTGATGAAATGAGACCTCTGTCTCTGACTAGGCTGGTTACAATGAGTGTTTATAAGGAAGCTGGGGACTGAGGTAACAGGGACCACACGGAGGAAAAGTTTAGTTGTTTCCTTTGAAAGTTAATGACAATCAAGCCAGGTGGGATAAAAGACCCAGACCTTCCTGGAGGAGACATCAGACAGCAGTGCTCATAAATAGAGATGACTCTCGCCCTCCAGGCTGACGCTGTGGCACCTGCCCTCTTTCAGTGTTGATATTTCTGAATCACAAAATCGTCCCCACCAACAGTTCATTTGTTAGTTGGAAATGATGTAACGTAGGTCATAATTAACCGTGTTATTTCATTCCCCCAAACCAACTTAGGATAGGTCTCGCGTATAAACTGTAAAGGTCATCATCTGTTTCTTACTCTTGAAAGCCTAACCCTCAAATAGGGTTTTCCTACATGAGCGTACATCAAGATGACCCCGAGGGCTTGCTGGAACAGTGCTGGTCCCCACGCACAACCTTCCCTTCTGTAAATCTGGAGTGAAGCCTGAGCATTTAGATTTTCTAACAGAATTTAGAGGAATATGAATGTGTTTATATTGATCCTCCTGGGCCAAATTTCAGAACCACTGATGTAAAAGATCTCTCTGTCTCTCCAGATGGCTGTCCCTTCATCTCAAAGAAATGCTCCTTTCTTCATGGCCAAAATGTAATGGCTTTACTTGTATTGTTTTTTCATTTTTCTTTGTATATTTTCTGATTTTCTGCAAGTGTCACAGAATGGTCCTAAAAGGAAAGTGTTTATAATCAGTTTCCTGTAGAACACAGCTAAACAAAAAACACCCCACCCATCGCAGATGTACAATTGGAATTCAAATTGATCTGTGTGCGTGCTTATTTTGTGAGGGGCATTATTCATGAAGCTTGGAATTGGACTGTCTTTATGGTGTCTTTCTACCATTCAGTTCAATGCTAAATGATTCTTCTTTGCATCCAAAATTGGTAGAACAAACAGATGAGTGCTCTCTGTCATATGCTATTTGTGTAACAGAAGTGCTAGTAGCTCGCAACGGTCCATTTGCTGTTTCATTCATATCCATGTATATGTCATATATATCATTAGGTATTTATTTACATACATAAGGATGGAATAACACATTCAGGAATGTTTAATTATATACTATATTTATGAGTGATTACTTACTATATTAACATATTTATACATAGTATATATTATTATATATTCATGTATGTGTACACACCCATATGAATCTAAGTTCCCTTGAATATGACCCTAAGAATTTCAAAGAAATGACCGTAAGTAATTTTGGAGCCATTTGAGATATGAATAAAGAATTCTTTTACCATTTTAAAATAAACGTATTATAATAATGCCTTAATAAAGCAATGGTGGAAAATTCCCACGAGGACAAGCCTCTAGCTGAAGACATGAAGGGTGACAAGTTGCCCTTTCTGCTGGATCTGGAATACAAATATTTTAAAAACGTAAACATATAGATGAGTTACGAGCACCTATTATGCTGGGTATCAATTTAACAATGATGTTAATATATGTTCTTTTTCTCGAGGAGAACTAGGATCTAATTAACTAGATTTGCTGAATTATATTTGCTTTTGAGATGTTCTCTGTAGAGACTGGGTAAGGAAGGGGACAAGAAGAAAAACAGTGTTTCCTGGAGTTTCCAAGTGCTGGCCTGAAGGGCACATCTAGTCAGGCTTAGGAAAGCATGACAGACAGGGCTGAGAATAACCTTGTCTGGAAAGCAGTAAGTCTCAGTTCATGACTCCCAAACTGGAAAAAATTTTTATATGTGATAGAAACAATCTCCAGCCTGTATTCCAACTATCTACCAACACTCATGGTGGGAGAACTGGGATCTGTGTACTCAGGGGTCCCTAAGAGCGTAGGATCCCAAAAGACAGCATAGTTATCAAAACTGAAGGAGCTGGGACGCATCCACGTGGCAACATGAACACAAATTTTCAAGTTTTGCATCAGCACTACATCATTTCAAGGATGAGAAAGAAAAGATAACCAGTTACCTTATGCTTTTATTTCTGGTACGAATTCTGGGTACAGATACATTTTGAATAAGGACAAAATGCTAACATATCCTGGCAATTAGTCTCAGAATGAACTCTTATGCAATTAGGGCGGAACCTACTCTAGAATTTCTGTCAGCAGGGCACAGGTACAAGAATGTGGTTAAATTCAAGAGACGAAGGATTTGTTTTAAGCTGCGTTTGCTAAGAAAATGCACTGATTTAGCTTAAGGAATACCGCCAAAATTTGAAAGATGACTTATTTGTCTTACTTTTTTAACATTTCAGATTATCTTGGGAGTATATAAATTTTGGTTACATAGCTTGCTTATAAGGTTAAAGTCAGAGATATACGTGTGTCCATAGCCCAGAAAGTGTGCTGGATGGGTGGGAATTTACCCATCCCTTCTTCCCCCTCTTCTCTGCTTAAATTGCTGTGAGTTTTGCTTCCCTGTGAACATTTGGGTGTTGATAAACTAGTTCCCATTTAGTACTGAAGACATATGGTGTTTGTTTTTCCATTCTTGTAATACTTCACTTAGGAGAATGGTCTCCAATTCCATCCAAGTGATTACAAAAGATACTAAATCTCCATGAAAAGATGACTTATGTATGTTTCCCAGAAAAATTAGTTAAGTGGGTCTCTGTTTATGGTGGCCAGAAGAGAAAACTATTAATTATTGGGGATCTGCAACATCTAACACCCTTGGTGCTGCCACTGTTGTAAAGTGTTCAGTATCTGTTCAAGGTTCTACAGATGGTAAGTTGTTTTAATTAGGAACAAATTCTTTTCCACTTACTGCCCAGGTAGATTTTCCTTTTGTTAGTTTATTTTTATTAGTCCCAGCCACTTCTCCCTGACTGCATCCTGTTGTATCTATCTCATTTATTCCCCCCCCTTTTTTTACATTTTTCATCCAACAACTCTCACTCAGTAACTTTTTGAGCACAAAAGGCAGTTATGAATTCTTTAGGAACCTTATAAAATAAATCCCATTTGAAAACATGTAAGAGTCTTATTATATGCAAAGTACAGCTGGTAGCTCTTAAAGTTGACCCTTATTTTCTGAGCCATTTTGCTCAGATGGCTCTTGAAGGATTCTCTTGCTCAACACTGAATTTGCAGAACTTCTACTAGGGTTAGTTTCACTTTTTGACAATCTTTGAAAAGCAAAGTTCAATGACAATGCTGTGTCATCTATGAGCCTGGCCTCATCTATGATTCTTATATAACCTCCCCAGAGCCCAGGGTCATTGCCAGAAGCTGTCCCCCTGACAGAAAGCAGGTGTCTGAGCATGGAGAAAGGGATGACAGGAGAGCCTCGAGGTGCTTTGGGAAATTATAGGTCTGGCTTGATCGCCACACAGTTACTTTTGAAAGGTTTTTCTTATTATGAACTAACTTTATAGTTTTCTTTTACTTCTTTTTCTACAAGGTAAATCTTAAATTAAGTTTCAAAAGAAAGTGGTTTTCAAAGTGTTTTTTTGCCTTAAAATTTACATTAGTCAATTTTAGCCATAAAAAATGATTCTTGTAGGATTTCATGTAACAAATTTCAGATAGCATATATCTCTATAACTTTAGCCTTTATGGTCTCAGGTGAAACTACTATTAATAATATATGCTTGCTCCATCAAAATGTTTAGTTGTTTTTCTGGTTTTTTTTTTGTTTTTTTTTTTTTTTTTTGCAGTTTTGGCCGGGGCCGGGCTCGGACCTGTCACCCCTGGTATATGGGGCAGGCGCCCTACTCCTTGAGCCACAGGTGCCACCCTCAAAATGTTTTTATATATTACACAGCACCTTTTTTATGAGTATTTTTCTACTACTTTGAATCTAGTGGGTCTTTACTTTTTCTAGTTTTTAGAAATTAAACTAATGCAAGTGCATTTTATTAGCTAATGAAATATACAGTAGCATTTTTCTTACCACTTTATCCCCTATTCCCTTTCATTTTACTTTGGTACCATTTTACATATGAAATATTTGCCTGTTTATCTCCTCTCCTTGTCCCAGAGGCACCCAGACCAGTGACTGGCTCATGAGAGTCATTCAGTGAATATTTGGCAAATAAGTGAATAATGATAGTAGAGCTTCAGGTTCTCCAGATTTTCATGCCTGTCCTGGGTCTGTGCCAGGAGAACTGTGTCTGTCATTTTTATAGAGGCTCTAGAGCTATCCAAAATGATCATCAGTATTCAGAACACCTCCTGAATTTTAATGCAAATTTAATAATATCAATGTACAAATGTGACATCATCAACAATTAATTTCTTGAAAGATAAGTCAGTAGGACTAATTGGTTCATTAAGGGGCAAGTTATAGGAATCACAAAATGTAAATCTCCAAAATGGTAAAGGAAATGTTAAAGGCTTTCCCTAAACCATTTGAGAAGCCAATTGTGAAACTGAAAAAGAAAAAGTGTTAGAATTTATTTCACCTTTATTGAAATACTGTCCGATATTAAAATGGGCGTTTGTCAGGAATCTTCCTAAAAAGCACCAAAATTAAAGTTGTATCATTTGTAGATCTTAAAAAAAAAAATCAAAGGGTTTACTTGTATGTTAACTATAGAAAATTCAGAAAATACACAAATACATAAGGAATTTAAACTTAGAGTCTTACTACTCAGATATTAACACTTTATCTTTTTTAAAAACCACACTTTATTTTGTTGATCTTGTATTGTTTTTTGTTTGTTTGTTTTCCATTTGTTTAGCATTGGTTCTTCTCCAATCTTTGTTATTTATGTTCTTCTGTAGGCTTTGGGTTTCATTTGATCTTCCTTTTCTTGTTCTGGAGATGTAATATTAAGTTGATATTTGTGGTCTTTCTGTCTTTCTGACATAGGCATTTAAGACTGAATTTTCCCCTAATGACTGTTTCTGCTGAATCCCATGGATTTTGACAGCTTATGTCCCCTTTGTAATTTAGCGCATGGGATCTTTTGATTTTCACCTTTCTTTCATTACTGACCCCAAAATCTTTCAGCTCCAGGTTGTTTAATTTCTTTGACTTTGAGCAGATTTGAGTGTTTCTCTTGGAACTGATTTCTAGTTTTATCCCACTACAATCTGAGAAGATAAATGGTATGATTTCAATTTTTTGAATTTGTTGAGATGTAATTAACGGCTTAAGATAGGATCAATCTTGGAGAATCTGGTGTGCTGTTGAGAAGAATGTATATACAGTAGTTTCAGGATGGCATTTTCTGCACGTGTCAATTAGTTTCGTTTTTTGTAGAGTCGCATGTAAGCCCAGTGTTGTTATTTATTTATTTTTTGCTTGGGTGATCTGTTCAGCTCTCTCAGTGCAGTGTCGAAATCCCTGTCAATTACAAAGCTGCTGTTGATCTCTTTGCTGAGATCGAGTAGAATTTGGTTATGAATCTGGGAGCGCCTGGGTGAGGTGCATGTGTGTTTGGGATTGTTATTTGTTCTTGTTGAACTGCTCCCTTCACCATTATATAATGGCCAGCTTTGTCTTTATGTTTGTTGGTTTAATGTTCATTTTACCTGATGTAAGAATGGCTGCAATTGCTCTCATTTAGTTTACATTTGCGTGAAATATCTTTTCTATACCTTCACCTGAGTGTGTGTGAGTCCTTGTGGGTTAGAGATGCTTCCTGGAGACGACATTATTACTTGAGTTGTATTTTTTTCATCCAGTCAGTCAGTCTGTGTCTTCAGAGTGGAGGATTCAGACCGTTCACACTGAGTGATAGAATTGATGTTGGGATGTTATGTTCATCTCGTTGGGTAGTCGCTTATTGCTTTGTTTGCCCTCTTGTGCTATTGTTTTATATGAGCTATGAGCTTTAGCTTTGGGGAGACTTTACGCTGGTGAGTTTCTATTGTGCTGATCCAAGAATAATGCAGTTCTGAGTATTTCCCACAGTGCAGGTATGGTCATGACAAATTCTCCAAGTGTTTGCTTGTCTCAAAAAAATGCTTATTTCTCCTCAGTTACTACCACTTTAAAAGATTAGATTTACATATTTCTTGAAGGCCTGATTCTTTCATTTTAATAACAAGTAAAAAATGCTCATTTAAAAATATAGATAGCACAGAGTTATTACATAAATAATCAAGGTCCCTTTTCAGCCTTATTGTCCCTAAAACTTTTCAAAGGATAGCCTCTTTAAAGTTTAGGACAGGTAAGACAGGATGAAGGATAGCAGTTACCCAGCAGCTTATGGTAATTCACATAGCGGCATCAGCCAAGATGAGGGTGAATGGAGATCAAGCTTTCCATGAACATGCACAGGTTATAAGCAAGTTTCAAAAGCAGAAATGTCCTCCTTCACCAGAACTAACACCAAAAGAAAAAGGCAAGAGGGGGGCACTTGTGGCTCAAAAGAGTAGGGCACCAGCCCCATATGCCGGAGGTGGTGGGTTCAAACTCAGCCCTGGCCAAAAACTGAAAAAAAAATAAAGAAAAAGAAAAAGGCAAGAGAGGCTGATGTGTGTCACTTTCCAGAATCCCTCAAATTCGAGCTATCAACTGCAAGGAAAATCGTTCATCTTCTCCTCTCCTTACAGTTTTCCTCATGCTGACACCTTTCTCTCCTAACACAAATGATCACCATATTAGCCTTAGACCAAGAACCTGGCTAACCTTTTCTCTGAAGCTAAAGCAGTGGTCATTTCCACACTGATTTAAGGGAAACATTGCGGCTGCTTCAAAGATGATCTGATTCCTTTGAAATACATGTCTGTATACACAGCCACATTCTTTTCTAAAGTGCTTACGTTTTAACAGAGATGAATCAGTTTTAGAACCTAAGCTGTTTGCCAAGCCAAAACCACATGTTGTGATATAATTTTTAACTTTCAGAATCATATTTCCTAGTTTCAGTCTAATAGAAATATATGAAGTTTTTTAAATGTGAATTTTCGTCTATCTTTAATAACTTCAGTGTCAAGTATAGTTAACCTTAAATATACTGAAGTGGATTTACAAAAGGGAGACATCTCTGATCTTTACTGATGTCACAGCTTTGGTTTTCTAGTAGCCAAAATACCAAAACGCCTGTTGTACTTATAAATTAAAAACTGCTTTTAAAAATCTACTGTTGAAGATGATAATATTCTTTGTGATCAAATATTCAGGTTCATTCTAGATTTAGGCATTTCAGCATACTTGATTTTTTAATGTACCTCTTTTTATAGTCATGGTGTGAAATGAGTAAGATCTTTCTGTCTTCCTTTTTCAAACAGTCTTTCAGATAAGACTATTTTTCTTTGATGTAATATAAAACACGGAATTGATTGTTCTAGCATGAGAGATGATTAATGGTTTTGTTCTATACTTTCGTACATTATTTCTTATCAAACCAGTTAGCAAGAGTTTGTATATGTTTGTAAGCAAATATGCTCTTACAGCTTACCTTGTATACACATAATAAGTATTTGATTCTCACTGTTCACTTTTAACTGAGAAAGGAAAAAAGTAGAAACTACAGAAACTTAGAACTTTCGCTTGCTGGTCTGGTCCTGGATGTACCCACCTTTGACCAGTCACATATCTACTCAAGAAACTTCCTAATAGAATTAAACAGGATAAATTCTGAAATGGCTTTCAATATCCCCTACTAGATATTGATGCTCTATCAAGTATTAAGTGTACAACTTTTAATTGACAGCTGGTGTCACTCTGGATGGCTTTTGATTTTGTTTTTAATACTGTGGATTGTGTTTAAGAAGTTGAAAATTATGTTCCTTATTTTGAGACACTAGTGGTATTGCATGGTTGTCACTGTGTTGAATGGGTGTAACAGTCCCATGAAATTTGTAAGCTAACACACACTTTTGTGTGGCCTCAGGTGCTAGCATTAAAATCATTGTATTATCACACAAAAAAGTATGTTTTATATGTTCCCAGACCTCTTTCTAGACACTTATAATATTGACAATATTTATAAAAATTTGACCCTTGGCTCAGCGCCTGTAGTTCAAGTGGCTAAGGCACCAGCCACATACACCAGAGCTGGCGGGTTTGAATCTGGGACCGTGCCTGCCAAACAACAATGACAAAGACAACCTTAAAATAGCCAGGCATTGTGGAGGGCACCTATAGTCCCATCTACTTGGGAGGCTTAGGCAAGAGAATCACGTAAGCCCAAGAGTTGGAGGTTGCTGTGAGCTGTGATGCCATGGCATTCTACCCAGGGTGACAGCTTGAGGCTCTGTCTAAAAAAAAAAAAAGGTTGACCCTTGTTAACATAGGAGTTGGGGGATCACCCCACCTTTGCAGTTAAAAATTTGTATATAACTTTTGGCTCTCCCAAATTCAATTACTAATAGCCTGTTGTTGACCTAATTAACCTTATCAGTAACGTTAATGGTCTATTAAGACATATTTTATATTTTATTACATATTATATGCTATATTCTGACAAATAAGTTAGAGAAAAAATGTTTTGTTTAGAAAATCGTAAGGAAAAGAAAGTATATTTACTGCTTATAAGAGAAAGTGGATCATCATAAAGTCTTCATCCTTATCATCATCACATAGGGGAGGCAAAAATGGGGTTGGCCTTTCTGTCACAGGGGTATCAGAGGTGGAAGAAACTCCATATGTAAGTGCACTCATGCAGTTCAAGTTCATTTTTTTTAAAGGCTTGAAGTACATATTTTATTTTGTATTTGTAAGATACATGGTATTTTATTTATATATTTTGTTGTTGTTGTTGTTGTTGAGGATTCATTGAGGGTACAAAGAACCAGGTTACATTTGTTGCTTGTGTCAGATAAAGACCCTCCCATAATAGTGTTCCACTCCCAAAAGGTGTACCACCCCGTGATCATCCCACCATGTGCTAAGTCATTAATTGTTCTCATGTCAGAATTGAGTACACAGGATTCTTGTTTCTTCATTCTTGTGATGCTTTGCTAAGAATAATGTGTTCCACTTCCATCCAGGTTAATGCAAAAGATGCAAAGTCTCCATCTTTTTTAATGGCTCAGTAATATTCCATGGTGTACATATAGCAGAGCTTGTTAATCCATTCCTGGGTTGGTGGGCATTTAGGCTGTTTCCACATTTTGGCAATTGTAAATTGAGCTACAATAAACAATCTAGTGCATGTGTCCTTATGGTAAAAGGATTTTTTTCCTTCTGGGTAGATGCCCAGTAATGGGATTGCAGGATCAAATGGGAGGTCTAGTTTGAGTTCTTTGAGGATTCTCCATACCTCCTTCCAAATAGGTTGTACTAGTTTGCAGTCCCCCCAGCAATATAAAAGTGTTCCCTTCTCTCCACATCCACGGCCAGCATCTGCCGTTTTGAGACTTTGCCATCCTCAGATAATATCTCAGCGTGGTTTTGATTTGCATTTCTCTAATAATGAGAGATGATGAGCATTTTTTTATGCTCATTTGGTTTAAGGATCATATTTCCTTAGATACAAAGATACAATATATAGTATACATACTAACATCAATAGATGTACACATCAACTGTTAACATTTCTACAGAAATAAAATTATAACATGCATTTTATTTCAGAGCTTACTTCCTAAGTTTGGTCACTTTAAGCACTTCTTCTATCTCAGAGTCCATGTATCTCCTTTGTAATGACTCATGAAATTGATGC
>CAUYON010203137.1:0-16913 GCA_963573935.1 Arctocebus calabarensis | reverse complement strand
TCTTTATATAGTGATCAAGGAAATGCCATGAAGGATATCTGTAACAGTATGATCAAAATATTTCTGAATGTATATGAATCGTGCCCTGTGATTGCACCAATGTACATAATTATGATTCAATAAAATTATTAAAAAAAATGGTGTGAAGAAAATTGGACCCTTATCTACCACCATATATGAAAGTTAACTCAAAAGGAATCAATGATCTATCTGTATGACCTAAAACCCTTAGATGAAACTATCATGCAAAATCTTAATTAACATTGAATTTGGCAAATATTTCTTGAATATGGAGTAACACAGACAATAAAAGAAAAAGACACATCGACTTAAAGGAAATTAAAAAAAATTGTGTATCAAAAGACTATTAAAAGAGTAAAAAGGCAACACATAGAATGGGAGCAAATACTTGCAAATCTGTTGTCTCCCCCTGAACTGTAATATGACTGGATTATTTTCATTTTCATCCTTTAGTTTTATGTGTCAACTAAATTTTATGCGACAACAATATGTTACTTTTATAATATGAAAAAAACTATCTAGGTAATAGTTTGGGATAACTCTAAAGTTTACAAAATGACTTCTTTTAAAATTACAATGATTTTCAGAACAGGTTATCTTAGTCTGCTTGGGATGCTATAAAAAATATAATACACCAGATAGCTTATGAACCATAGACATTTGTTTCTAATAGTTTTGGAAACTGAGAAGTTCAAGATCTAGGGCCAGAAGATTCAGTGTTTGTTGAGGGCTCACTTCCTGATTGATAGAGGGCAGTGCTCAAATGTTCTTGTATGGAAGAAGAGCCAGTTGAGCACCCTTGAATCTCTTTTATAAGATCTAATTACCTGCACATCCTGATCCCATGACTTTGGGAGTTGGGGCTTCGACATATGGATTTTTGATGGACACAAACATTCAGTCGACATCTAACTAGTTTGAGAGCCTTGACTCTGGAGTTAGAGAAGATAGGTTCAACCCAGCACTGCTATTTCCTCCTTCTTCTTAAAAAAAAAAAACATTCTAAAACCTTAGAATCATTTTCTGTATATTCAGTATTATAGCATTTTATAGTATGAGGATTAACAAGCAATGTGTATAAAGATTCCAGTGCTTGATATTTTGCAAGAATTCAATAAATGGTGGTGGTCTCCCAGTGTCCTGTACGCTGTCATAGAGCTCCCATTTCTCTATTTTGATCAAAAGAACATCCATACATATCTTTCTTAAATGCTTTGCTTTGTACTTCATTTCATTATGCTACATCAAATAAAATATGGATAAATGTTTTAATCTCATTGGAATTAGACGCAGGGAACATCATAAAAATATTAAATGAAAATTGTTTCTCTATGTGAGCTTGTATTTCATTATCATTGACATTGCTTAAGAAAACAAATTCTTTCAATTTAAGTGATTTTAGAATTTTTTCAGCTTGCTGATTGTTTCAAATTGAAATAAGTGCCAGCCTGATGTTCAAAATATAGCAACATTGTCAATGTCTGATAATTAGACTCTATGTCTCCTTGGATTCACATGCATAACTCTTAGCAAAGATAATAGTAGAGTACATACATTTCCTAGAAATTTAAAATAAGACCATACTTCTGAACTGTTTTCAAATATCTAAGGTGCATGGGTAAATATTACTTTTAAATGAATGCCTTCCTATTGCGTACTTAGATTGGTGTGATTATAGTTAGATTAGTGAAGACTGTCGGTGAAGTAAAACCATCTTGTCCAATAGATTTAATGGCTTCTGCTTACTTAGTCTTAGTCACTTTATTCTTTTGGCATGTTCCGTTGCTGAGGGAGAGAAATACAGACTGTGACCACTGCATAAACTGAAAGAAAATCACCATTTTCTTTTAAGCTCAAGCTTGTCACTTGGTTTTATAGGCATGTATACTAACTGACTATGCTGATCTATCTTATACAAGAATAAGTCATAATATATCCATGTTACTTTTAGTATGTAATACTTGTATGTTTGAAAAAATGTTCATGAGGATTATTTTTAGAGACATGTGCTCCTGAGTTGTAGTTAACTACCTGAGATTCCATTCTGCTTTTAACTAATGAGAATGAGATCAGAAATGCCTCCTTATAACCTGTTCTTTTCAGTAAGTGTTTGGCATTAATTTGTTACAGTGAGAACTCATGACTAACTATAAGAAAACTTGTTTGTAAATTCATGAATTCACTCAGTACATATTTCTTAAGACCTAGTAAGCAGTATTATAAGTGTTGGAGATGTAGTGGTGAATAAAATTGACAAGGAATATACATAGCAGAGTCACACTGGAAAACACTTTGAAAGATCTTCTGATGTTCAGCAGAGAGTTACTGTAGTATCGGAATTCCCCTCCTAGATATCTACCCCCAAAGTATTGAAAACATATGTTCACAAAAACAACTGTCACTAATAATCACAGCATCACATCATTATTCCTAGTAGTCAAAAAGAAGTAACATCCAGCAACTGATAAATGAATAAACAAATGTGGTATGTCCTGGAATACTATTCTGCAATAAAAATAAAGATTAACTATTGATACATACTACAATATAAATAAACTTTGTAAATGTTGTGCAAGGTGAAAGAAGCCAGTTACAAAAGACCATGTGTTGTACAATTTTATTTATTGATAATGCCCAGAATATACAAATCTATAGACAGAAAGCAGATTAGTGGCTTCCAAGATTGTGCGTACAAGGGCATGGAAAGGCAACTATTACTGGATTTCAGGTTTCTTTTTAGGGTGACAAATGACATTATCAGGGAAATAAAAACACAATTTAACATAATAGAAAATATTTGCAAATTATTATTAGATAAAGATCTTATATTCAGAATATATAAAGAACACCTCATATTTATCAACAAAATGACCCACAACCCAATTTAAAAGTGGAAAAAGGATTTGAATAGAAATTTCTCTACAGTATATATTCAATGGCTTGCAAATCCATTATAATAAAGTTGCCCTTTATGAAATTAATAAAGGGCCACAAGGTGGGAAGTATGGTACGGGAAATATATATATATATATATATATATATATATATCCAGCCATTGTTCCCAGCTTGCTTTTCTATAATTCTTATTACTTACTACTCAGGAGTCATATAGCTGACAGTCATAAAAATTCTTAGTTCTTCATTTTTCCCATAGATAAAATCATCCTTGTGAAAACTAAGGCTCATTTTTGAGTTATCTTCCAGGCCATGCATTGCAGTATAATGGTCACTCAGATCAGTGGCCCAACAGGAGGAACTGACTCAACTGGTCTTGCAATCACCATTGAAGAAGTGACTCAGCAATGAAGTCAGTTTCTACACCCCTATGGTTCTACACCAAACCCAGCCAATTGCTAGACCCAGTTGCCTATCCCTTTGGCTGCCAGACTACCTTTATAAACCCTTTTCCCAGGCTGGGCACAGTGACTCATGCCTATAATCCCAGTACTCTGGGAAGCCAAGGTGGGTGGATTGCTTGAGCTCAAGAGTTAGAGACCAGCCTGAGGCAAGTACAAGACCTGTCTCTACTAAGAAATAGTAAAATGGAGGCAAGATGATTGCTTGAGCCCAGGAGTTTGAGGTTGCTGTAAGCTATGATGCCACGGCACTCTACCAAAGGCAACAAAGTGAGACTCTGTCTCAAACAAAACAAAAGAAAACCAAAAAAACTCTTTCTCCCAAATTCTGTGGGAAAGGGATTAGAGAACTTCCTTCTGCCTCCTTGCATGGTGCCTCAATATTAAATTCTTTCTGTAATATAGGAGGTCTGACAATTAAGTTGGTGAACTCATCCTAGAAAAAGTGTTATATACCTCACTGCTGAATATCACTACGGTCACCGTTGAAGTTCTTCCCCTGGGAAGCTATGCACCAATGCCAGCACCTAATCCACCCTTCAAAGCAATTTTGGAACTCTTTTTCTGTAATGGTAACCAAAGTTGCAGTCATATTACCCTTGATGTCCTGAATGCTATCAAAAAGTCTTCCCTTCAATATTTCCTTTATCTTCTGATTAGGGAGGAGGGAGAGCGTTCCAACACAGTTATTTGTTTATCATCCAAAAACTACCTCACAGACAGTGCTAGGTGAGCCTGTGCCTCATTGTGATCTGGGAGCCGTGACTTATTGGCCAAGATTTTCAGTTTAGCTTTTCCAATTTCCTATTTCCTACTTAGTCTGTGATGCTTCTCACAATCAAATGGCAATTTTGATGCACAATTTGATAAATTTTTGTAATGTTTTCATTGGTAGTGCTCATTACTGACCTCCTTGACTTCTCTTCCATCAGTAATACTTTCTCTCCCCTCAAAATAATGTTTAATACATTTGTAGATTGCCGTTTTCTTCATGGTATTATCCCTATAAACTTGGACTAACATGTCTCTGATTTCACTTCCATTGCTGCCAAGTTTAATGAGAAGTTTACAAATGTTTGTTCCTTGCACTTACCCAAGCTCTGCCGAGGGCACACAAAATCATCCAACAATAATGAATACCACTCAGCAAGTCACCACCACACGTTAACATGAACACAGCTTGATACACTGACACACCAAGGTTGTGAAACCATACCAAGTTGTTTAGGTTGTGAAACTTTACCAAGTTGCTTGCATCATGTTGCCAATGCAAGCACACAGCAGCAAGTTCACCAGCTTAACTATCTGAACTTTATAACCCCTGGCGTCTCCGTGTATTGGCTTTCTCTTTAGCAGCCGGCAATGAACTTGGTAAGGCTGCGACAAGAAGGTACTCCACAGCTTATTCACTAGGGAAATGCAAATCAAAACCATAATAAAATACTGCTTCATATCTCCCACGACAGCTATCATTAAAGAAAAAGGAAAATACTAAATAACAAGAAGGGAGAGAAAATAAGTGTGTGTGAAAGGAAATAAAAAAAGAAACGAAAATAAGAGTGTTTTTCAAGTGAATAATGAATATTATATAATGAAAAATGACCTTCGTTTCTTAAAACTAAATGTTCTGTAATGCTACATTGTCTTTGTGAATTGACCGATAGAACAAGGAAGTGAGCTTTAATGTAGTTAGGAAGGAATACAAGAAAGATATTAGCACATGCTATTAAATTGAAGAAATGAATCCATTCCGCCATGCACTCAGTGTCCTCTCTGTGTTCACATGCATCTACTTTTCCATTTGTCTTCTACCAACAGCCAGAAGCTTTCATCCTATTTTTTTTTTTACAAAGCAGCACTTGATATTAGAGGCTTCCTTCAGAGAGTAAAGTAGGCAGCAATATACCAAAGCCCCCCAAAGAGTTAGTATGAGAAGCGTATCTGCACAGCTACCTAGGCTGAGAACTGTACATGTGGCTAGGATGGGATGGTGTCCCGGGCAGACAAGGGTCCAGGGCAGTGTTAATTAGAAAAATGTCTAACTACAGGGAGATCTTCAGTCAGCAGGAAGGTTTCTCCATTAAGGGATATAGACACCCATGGGAGAAGTGTGTGTCCAGTTCTGAAGCATTGGAAAGATGGAGTAAGGATCATTCATTCATACATTTGGCAAATATATTTTGACTTTTTATCACAAGTTGGGCACAGTTCTAAATGGAAGAAACAGAGCAATGAAGTAAAAGTTCTCATTTTTGTGGTACTGACATGGTAATTGAAGGACAGATATTAATCAGCAAATATTTGAAAAGGCTCTGTAATCTCAGTGAGTCATTAATGTTAGGAAGAAGGTAAAGCAGAATAATAGGGCAGAGGGTCAGTGAAATTGGGGGGCTGGGGACAGAAGCTATTTAAGGCAGGATGTTTAGAGAGTATCTCTTTCTGGAAAGGATGCCTGATCTGAGATGAGATGGAATTCCAAGGAGACAGTCACGTGAAGATAAAGGGAAGGACAAAGGGCTCTTAAAAGGACTGGTGGAACCTACGGCAGAGAGAAGTGGAAAAAGCTGTGGCTGAGAAAGGAAAACTTAGGAGAACGGTATGATATATCCCATTTTGGATGTGGCATGCCTTCCCTTAAGGAGCACAACCATACCTGAACTAACAAGTTGGGGACAAGAAGACAGGAAGACAAAGACGAGGGTATCAAAGCAGAGGCTGTCAGGGCAAGATGACTTTTCTACAGGCCATATACTTTTACTTACAGACTTGGGAAAAGATCCATTTCCTCTATAAGGCTGTGATTTTCTTAAGGACAGGCTCTTTTTTATCCATTTTTATATTTCTGATGTGGTTTCTTGTTTATCCCTTCTATTATTTCCCCAGTTATGTGTGATTTATTATACTTTTATAGAATAAATGTTCATTACATATCTGTACAGTATTCATGAAATGAGAGACTTGTAGGCAAGATCTATGTGGAATTGTACTTAGAGGTCCTTTGAAGGGATAAATACCTCGAGGAGAGAAGAACTGTACGATGCAACATACACAGTTTACATCAGAGAGAATTTGGAATATGTGAAGATAATTTTGAACCACTCTGTATACTTTTTGCATTTCCAGAAATCTAGTGCAAAGTATAACCTTTGTCTGGGTTTCACTTTTAATTAAGGTTTGTATCTTTTCCAGACTTATCAGTGAGAAAGGAAAGAGCAATCATACAACTGGTAAGAGCCAGCATATACAGCACACCAGGCTCAAAATTAGTGGTGGCAAAGATAATTAACAGATAATGTCAACGCAATGAAGTGTTGTCACAAGATAACGGTCTCCTGCTGCTCTATAAATGTTGAAGTGAAACCCATTTTTCAAAAGCAAATGTCAAAGTTGAGACAGGAATTTTTAACCCATAAAATATTAACCTGGAAGACATGCTCTACTTCAGTAATGTATTTCTGATATACCTTGCTCTACAAGTTGATAGAAAATTAATCATTTTTAATAGGGTTGCTATAATTGTGCCTGAACATTTATTTGTCATAATAGTCAATGTTATGGTTGTTCCACTTGATCAAAATCTGGCTTTTTAAAATCTTTAACATGTGAGTAATATTTATTCCAGTGTACATCCTAGTATAATTAGCTGTCATCTTGCTCCTTACACGGGTACCTTGTATAAACTCTACTGGAAAATAATGATTAGCATCCGAGAGCTTGAGTGGCAGATGATATTCCTTATTATCAATAAGCATATTTTAATGATGACAAAATATTTTTTAATATTATAATTCATTATTATATAACAAGGATGTAGTTTGGGCTATCAATTTGGGATTAGGGGCCCTTAGGGCTATTAACTTGGGATTGGTTGGTTTGTATATGGAAGATGGGCTCCTGATCCTTTGCTATCTCTAAAACTTGGCCGGTCCGGGGAGGTGCAGTCTCTCTCAGGCCAGTAGTCTTTTTAAAACATTGAAACATCTTAAAATACCAAAAAACAAGAACAGAATTAATATAACACAGTTTTTAATGAATTTTTTATTTAACAAGGACCAGGTTATGCAGTGCTGTTATGAGCTACATGGGTAACTGACAACATGAAAACTAAAATATAAAGGAAAATGATTAATTATTAATATGCAAAAACATTTAGGAAAGGAGACACACTCTGTAGATATACTAATAAAGCGCAAACAGATGAGTAGTGTGAAGGGAAATTCGTTTTTGTAGACAAGTGGATCAATAAAATCCCGGCAATGAGCTCATCAGTTATCGATGTTATTAAATTGCCCTTTTATCTGTGTCCTCATTACTTCGAGACATTGTTAAAGAGGAAACTGTAAGCTCTGGGTGTGAGTGTGCACGCAATTATTTTTTTTAAAGAAATAGGTGTTATTGAAGGCTTAATTTTCTCCCTCTTGATCATACGTCTTTAGTATAATAGTACAGCACCCTAGGTAGGGAATATTCACAAAGGAGGGTATCTCTCATGAATTTCATTACTAAAAACCAACTCAGAAGACAGCCTAAAACATGCATTACTGTCTTTTTTTCAGGGTGAAAAATTGGGGGCAAAAATATCAAATATCCTGCTCAAGTGATATGTAGTGAGATTATAATACATAATGCATAGCTTAGTGCCTGACTTGTGGTGAATAATCACCAGATTATAAGTGTTATTGAAAATAACCAAGGTATCACAATCTACTGAATGTTTGAACACAGATGCGAAATATCCTGTTATATTTAACCAAAATACAAATGAATTATTTCCTGCTGTTAAATATTTTTTAAAAATATTTTTAATGGTGTGTACTTTTGTGTATGTATGTCTCTGTGTTTGTATATTTTTGTAATTTTTCTATTCAGAATTTTTTTTTGTTCAATATTAAGGTGAATATTAAGGTGTTTTTTTGTTCAATATTAAGGTCAATATTAAGGTGTTCAATATTAAGGTGAATGATACAGAAGAATCAGACATGGGAAGATATGCTTTTCTCTCTCCTTAAATGTAAAACTGGCATAGTGCCGCCTAATCAGGCTTTATGTAGACTTGAACTGGTACATTAGGTGGGAATAAAGCATTACCACTTAAAATCATCTACTTTTATTCACTAAAAGCATATTTGAGTCACCATATCACCATAAAATATATTTTAAAGCAAAAATGTTATTAAGGAAAGGTCACAATATAATATCAACCATGTTAGTCATTTATGAACATAATTTACTTCTGAACAATAAGCTTGGAATAGCATAACCATAACCTCAGAATATATGCAAAAAATTGAAATGACTATAAACATTTGTGGACAAATTAACCAATATCATGTGAACTTTCAAAATACTTATCTAAATAATAGATAAAGCAGACAAAATTAATAAGGCTATCAGAAAGAATAATAAGCTTGGAAAATAGAGAAAATATAAGAAAATTAGAGAATTTGTATCCTTTTTTAAAGCATTCGTGGAATAGTTTCCAAAATTGACCAAATAATATACCATAAACTAAGCCTCAACATTTTCAAATTACTGGTAACCATAAAAATAATGTACTCAGACTATAATTTAGTTAATAGTAAATTAACAAACTAAAGACAATATTTCTAAATATGTTGTAGAGCAGAGAAGAATTTATAATGCACAAAACACATTCAGAAATACTATGTTAAAATATCATGTATTACAACATGCAGATGCAGCTGAAATAGTTCTTTGAGGAAATATAGAATTTTAAATGCATATAAAAATCATTTTACCATAAAGACATTCACACTGGAATGTTTACTGAAGCTCAGTTCACAATAACCAAGATGAGGAATCAATCTAAGTGCCATCAACCCATGAATGAATTAATAAACTGTGGTATATATATATCATACAATACTATTCAGCCATAAAAAGATGGAGACTTTGTATCATTTGTATTAATCTGGATGGAATTGAAGAATATTCTTCTAAATAGAGTATCACAAGAATAAAAAAGCAAGTATCCAATGTACTCACTACTTATATGAAAACAGTAGATAAACAACCACATGCCCATGCAAGAGAAAAAACACAACTACATGCAAATAGGGAAAGAGAGGTAAGAGGGCAGGGAAGAGGAGAGCAGGGAGAGAGCTTGGTGTGCTCCAACATAACGGGCACCACGCAGGGTGGAGGGCTCAACTACAACTTAGACTTTACCTAACAAATGCAAATAATATAACATAATTATACTGCTAGCAATCTGAAATAAAAATTTAAAAAATGCATATAAAAGAAAAGGATAAACACTCAAAATCCATGAAATGCATCTAAACTGAGAAGTCAGAAAAAGAGAATATAAAATACTCTGTGGGTCTTAAAAAAAAAAAAAGAAAAAGAGAATGTAACAAATGCAA
This sequence comes from Arctocebus calabarensis, assembly GCA_963573935.1. Lineage (NCBI taxonomy): Eukaryota > Metazoa > Chordata > Mammalia > Primates > Lorisidae > Arctocebus > Arctocebus calabarensis. The sequence continues at coordinate 7,150 of CAUYON010203137.1, read as the reverse complement.
TACACAGAAGGAAAAAGAAAGAATTAATGGGTATTGAAATAACTGGTACTAGACTTTCCTTTTGGTTGCCAAAAAAAAAAGAAACAACTGGAAAATGAGACAAAATATAGTCCTATAATTCGTTATGTTGTTTTGGCCAATGACAGACTGCTCATATAACAGTGGCCCCATAAAACTGTAATATTGTATATTTACCATAACTTTTCTATTCTTATATATGTTGAGATATGCAAATGTTTATTTACTTTGTATTATAATAGCCTACAATATTCAGTTCAGTAACATGCTATTCCACGTTTGTAGACTTGGAGCAATAATAAGCTATACCATGCCAGTTTGTGTGAGTACACTATGATATTCACACATAATCACTTAACAACACATTTCTCAGAATTTATCCTCACCATTAACCAATGAATGACTGTATGAAAAGCTGTTTTCAGACATTAGACAACAGACATCAAAGGTCTATTCTCTCTAAAAGAAAATAAACAAAATAGGTGAGTTTTGCAAAATACCCTGTGTCAGTGTGAAAGCACTTTGTGAACTTTGGTCCTGGAAAGACTAGCCTCAGAGTAAAGCCAACACTAATTTCTTCTTACTTTTCTCCTCCCTATTCCTTGAACACTAACAGTCCCATTTTGCCCTGAAGTCAGAGCCTGTTCACCTGTCGTTGTCTTTATTCAGAATTTTTTGCCTTTATCTGTCTCATTCCTTCATCTCCTTCGAGTCCTTCTACTTTAATAATCAGGGCTACTGACCTCCCTCCCCCAACTGATCCTGCACTCTCAATCTTGCTTACTCTACTCTATTTCTCTGTGGTATTTATGACTTCCTAAAACACAATAAAATGATTGATTATTATTTTGTTTACTGATGTATCCTCAGAGCAGTTTCTCAATATTTTGAACACACACACACACACACACACAATAGAGCTTCATTGTTTGAAAGTGAATTCTTAGCAAGCTAGAAATAGAAATAAGTTAAAAAATTAATGGTGGGATCACATCTATGGTGGATAATGCAACAGTACATGTCGGATCTATTAGTATAGAGTATAAATGTCTTAACACAATAACTAAGAAATGAGATGAGGTATATATTAACCAGTGTGATGTAAGCGTTCCTAATTCTATATGAAATCAGCACATTGTACCCTATAAATGCAATAATGTATAAAAAAATTAGGATCCAGTAAAAAATATATATATTTATCCTTATTAATTTAATTTTCAATACATTCATATTTTTATGCATATCCAAATTTATGACTATCTCATAGTCTTCCACTTAAGGAACATTAACATTTATTGTAGAGTAGGTGTCCTGGTAATGATTTCTTCTATTTCTTTTTCTGAAAAAGTCTTCATTTCCTTTTCATATTTAACATCCTGTTCACTGGATATACATTTTTTTTTTTTTAGCAGTCTAAAGACTTCATTCAATTGTTGTCTTGTTTGCATGAATTCTGATGTAAAGTCTGTTGTAATTCTTATCCAAAAAAAATTGTATTAAAATAAGGAAGTCTGATTTTACCACTTCTATTTAATATTGAATAAATTTATAATAATTTTTAATATTATTATATTATAATAATATTGTAATATTGTAAGAGAGTTGCTAGATGACATCATAAGATAAGAAAATATAAATAAAAAGTATAAAGATTGAAAATAAAATAGTTATTATCATGCAATATGATTATCTTAAAGAAAAACCAAAAGAGATTCAAACTATTATAATTATCAAAAGGTTCATCAGAGTTGCTGGTTTTATGATGGAGTATCTACCCCCATCTTCCACATTATTTGAAATTCTTTTGTATGAGAAGTTTGTCTTTTTTTCTTTCATTTGTTCAATATTTATTCATATTGGTATAGATTCATGGATAATTATTGAACAGGGTGGACATCAATTTCCTGTGCAATTAAAAAAAGTTATTATCCAAACCTACCTTATTTTCTTTAGAAATTGTTCTAGTTTTGAACATTGTGACATCTTCTGTTTGGTCCTTGTGTCCCTTTGACATATCACTTTCAATGTGGTTTTACCTTCTTTTCATTTATGTCAGACTGTTTGTTCTTATACCACTGTTAGGAAGGTGGTTTTCCTTGCAACCTCCCTTCTCTGATGGGTCCAAGAAAATCAGTGATTTTTAGTTGTTGCAGATTTTCTGTTTTGTGAACAAGGAGATGACAATTTCCTGATTTACAATCTCAAAACCAAAGTCTAAATAATAAATTTTAAAAATTTTAGTTAGGTAAGTCCATCTATTTTTAGAAATCATATTTGTTGTTGAAATTTTCTACCTTTCCACATATTTGGTATATTTCTCCTCTATTTAAAAATATATTTGTAGTAAATATTAAAAAATCTATGTCTATCAATATAATGTATAAATTATCTATGGATCTACTTCTATTGTCTGTTCTTTACTCTTGGTTATGGGACACATTTTCCTGATCCTTCATATGGTTAACAATTTCACCTATTTCATTATTTATGTCAAATATTATGTTAATGAGGATCATAGAAAGATATATATTTTTACTTGGGACACACCTTCCTTTTTTGTTAGATGAAATCGGGCAAGTTCAGAGTATTATGGCCATAGACTTCTTTTTTGTTAGCATGAGGGACAGAACAAAATGATCTAATTGGGAGTTGAGCTAAATCAGTGCTATGTGAAATATTTAGTTAATTTTAGTTCATTTTTAGTTTCAAATATTTTAAGAATAAGATCTATCATATGTGTTTATTATGGTCTTCTCCTAGCAGTATTTTGTCTCATAAGTACTAGATGAACATAGAGATCTCTCTCCACTTTTTTGGTCAAGAAATAAATATTTTATGGTCTAACTTGTATGTGTTGGTTGACCATTTTTATATCGTATTTGGAGTAATGTCTATTCAACTCACTTGCCCATTTTTTTGATCAAATTATTTTTAATATTCTTGAGTTGTATGAGTTCTTCATATATTTTAATTCCATATAAGATATATAGTTTGCAAATTCTTTTTTACCATTATATAGAGTGACTTCTCAAAGTGTTAATTTTCTTTTATTGCATAGGAATTTTAAAATTAGATGTACACTCGTTTGTCTATTTGTGCTTTTGTTTCTTGTCTTTTTACTGTTATATCCAAGAAATGTTTGTCCAAACAATGTCATATAGCTCTTCCAATATTTTTTTTTCTGGGAGTTTTATAGTTTTGTGTCTTTAATTTTAGGTCTTTAATCCATTTGAAGTACTAATGTTTGCATAGGATGTAAAGTATGGGTCCATTCTCATGCTTTTGCATATGGATATCCAGTTTTCCCAACTCTACTTATTGATAAGACTCTTTAATTTGCCATTTTGTAGCCTTGGCACCCTTGTTGTGGAGGCTAAAGCAACTCCATCTTGGATGCTTTTTATCCTTTTGTTTTCAGTCTATGTGTGTCTTTAAATCTGAAGTGAATTTCTTATACAAGGCATATATTTCAGTCTTTTTAAAAAAGACTGTGACCTTTGATTAGGAATTTAGCTGATTCATATTTAAAGTAATTATTGATAGGGAAGGATTGACTATGACCATTTGTTTATTGTTTTCTCTTAGTCTGGAAGTTCTGTGTGTCTCTTCCTCTCGTTCTGTCTTCCTTTGTGTTTTGTCATTTTTTTTTTTGTGTGTGTGTGTGTATGTTGATATGCTTTGATTCCTTTACTTTTCACTTTTGTGTGACTTCTGCAGGCATTTTGGGGCACATTTAACTTGAGACTTATGCAAAATATCATACATTTATTTATTTATTCTCCCATGGTGATGAACTCCTTCAGTCTTTATTTTTTCTGGGAAGATATTGTATCTCTCCTTCATTTTTGGAGTAAACTTTTTCAGAGTATAATATTCTTCGTCGGGAAAGGATAGTCTCTTTGACAGTCTTACTAAAACTGGATATCCATATGAAAAAGAATAAAATTAGACCATTATCTTATACCCTCCCACATTAACTCATTAAAGACTTAAACATAAGACTTGAAATAAGAAAAATCCCAAATGAAAATATAAGGAAAAAAATTTCTTGATAATGGTCTTGGCAATGATTTTGGGCTATAATGCCAAAGGCATAGGCAAGAAAAGAAAAAATAAATATGTAGAATTAATCAAACCAACAATCACCCTAGAAAAAAGGCAATGTTTTGAGTGGAAGAAAATATTTGTAAACCATGTATTTTATAAGGGACTAATATCTCAAATACATGCATACATGTATAAAGAGCCCATATAACTGAATAGCAAAGATAAAGACACAAAACAAAATACCATGAAAAATAACAGAAACAACAAAACATGCAACCATATTACAATATAGGCAAAGGACTTAAACACACATTTATCCAAATAAGATATGTAAATTGCCAACAAGTATATGAGAAACTATTCAACATTATTAGTTATCAGAGAAATGACAATTACAACCACAATGAGATATTGCCTTACACTTGTTAGGATGGGCACTAAAAAAAATTTAAAGAGACTAGTTTTGGTGAGAATTTGGGAAAAAATGAAACACATACTGTTGCAGGGAATTAAATTGGTATAGCTATTTTGGAAGACAATATGAGTTTTCCTTAAGGAATTAAAAATAGAACTACCAAAGCAGTTTCTGCATCTCCAAACATAATTACAAGCACTATGAGCTTTGAGCTAAGCAAGTGTCACCAATTTGGAGATTGTTTGATTTTGTGCTGTGGACTTCTAATGTTGGTTAAAAAAAAAATAAGTCAAAGCCCATTTGGATTTTTTTTTCTAACATTATGTAGGGGAATAAAACCCTTCTTGCTGAGGGTAGGGGGAAGGTAGACTAGAAGCTGTTTGCTAGCATGCTGCTCCCAAGGCAAAAAGTGAAAATGGCATGCAGCTCCTTGTGTATGGATTGCTTTTCTCAGAGGAAACATAACATCATAGACGAGCAATGTGGGATACTCACTGTGGGGAAAAAGATGACATGGTGATATATTTAACCCAGTCAAAGCATGAGTGGGGAAAAACAGGAGGAGAGAGTATTGGCATGCCTGCTTACCTGGCTGGCACTGTGCAAGTTGTGAGATTTCTCCCTCCATCTACACAGACTTTCATCTGATCAGCCCATGGATCTGTCTGGAGTTCGTGTGGAGTTATTGCAGCAGGCAACAGGTACAGTGGGGGATGGGGACCAGTTTAAGCCATCCTGAGCTCTTGGGTGCATGGTTCCAGGTTGGCACTGAACAGGGGGAGGGAGTGGATAACTAGCTCCCTTGGGCCATATATGGGAAGCCAGCACCCCTCCCCTAAAGCACAAAGAGATCTACATGGGGAATTGACTGTGGTACTGCAGGCTCTGACCTGGGAGACTGTGGGTGACTGTTTCTTTGGTTGATCCTGGGGGGGAGGCATGGGGAATCTGTGATCCTTTGGCCACTGGAACCTATCTCCACCCACATGACTTGGCATCTGCATAGTCCCTGTGCCTGCAGAATATCCTGCCAATTGCTTGGCCCCAGCTCTATCCTCCAGGCTCTAACTTACTCCTGTTTGGTTGACTCTGCCTTCTCTGGTTGGCCCTGTCCTCACTCAGCAGGGCAGATCAACCCCGCCACCCACCCTGCTAAGGGCCCCACTTATAGCTCAGAGGTCTCTCTCAGAAGCCTTGCTTAGGGCTCCTCCGTAGTCCTGGCTCTGAGGCTCACACACATGATCCCAAGTCTTCACCTCTGTGTCTCCAGACCTCCTGCCAGATTCAGGACACTATCCCTATAAAATTCCAGTGCTGCACCTGGACCCCAAGACCCCACCCTGGAGCTTCCACCACCACCACAGGGCCAGAGGAGGAACTTCTCCAAACTCTAACACCCCTCCAGGGACTCCCTCCCCCCACACCTCCCCCACCCCCCTGCCCAGGCTCCAGCTGCTTGGTTCTAACAAATGCCTACAGCCTAGGCACCCACTACCACTGCCCCAGTTGCTACTGTCACCTCTTCAGGGAGACCCCAAGTGAGTCATGTTTCAGTCTTTTACATGTGGCTATCCGGTTTTCCCATTTACTGAACAGGGATTCTTATCTTCAGTGTATGTTTTTATCAGTTTCATTATATACCAAATCAAGAACAGAAAAACTATACAGAAAATTAATAAAACTAAAAGTTGGTTCTTTGAAATCAAAAGATAAACAAAATCGACCAGCCTCTAGCTAGATTAATCAGAAAAAGAGAAAGACACCTAATAAGCTCAATTAAAAATGAAAAAGGGGAAATGATAACTGATATCATGGATCTAAGAAATGCCATCCTGGAATACTATAAAAATGTCTATGCTTACAAACTTGAAAATGTGTAGGAAATAGACAAATTTCTGGAAATAGCCTACGTAGGCCCAATCAGGAAGATCTAGAACTCCTCAACAGTCTAGTATCAAGCATTGAAATTGAAACAGCAATAACAAAATCTTCCAGCAAAAATAGTCCCAGACCAGATGGTTCACACCTAAATTTTACCAAACCTACGAAGAAGAGCTTGTACCAATACTGCAGAAATTACTCCAACTTTTGGGGTAGTAGTTGGTACCTACAGTTATTTTCTCTGAGTGGCCACAGCATCCCCTTTTGCTCTTTTAACACTCATGTAACCGCTTTCTTATACTAAAACTCTTCTTTAGAAATGTAAGATATTGTCTATTTTCCTGACTGGAGAAAGCTGTAGCTTAATGATTTCTTTTTTTTTATTTTTTATTTTTTAAAATTAAATCATAGCTATGTATATTAGTGCAATCAAGGGGTACCATGTGCTGGTTTCATATACAATCTGAAATATTTTCATCAAACTGTTTAACAGAGCCTTCATGGCATTTTCTTAGTTATTGTATGAAGACATTTGTATTCTGCATTTAGTAAGTTTTGCCTGTACCCTTCTAAGATGCACCATAGGTCTGGCCCCACCAATCACCCTCCCTCCACCCTAACCTTGCCCTTCCCCTCCCCTCCTTTGCTCCTTTCCCCATATTCTTGTGCTAAAGTTGGGTTATAGCCTTCATATGAAAGCTATAAATTAGCCTCATAGTAGGGGTGAGTACATAAACTACTGTTTCTGTCTTAAATACCATGGCTTAATTCTGTTAATCTCAAGATAAT
>CAUYON010203136.1:0-12181 GCA_963573935.1 Arctocebus calabarensis | reverse complement strand
ATCTGTTGATTTGAATCTATTGTAGGAACAACATAAACCAAATATTCCTTATATTAATTCAAGAATCTAATGACTCACATAACCTCCCCAGTGGTAAAAAGGGCAAGACATTTTTCTCAAGTAAACTATATGATTTTTTTTTAATCATAAACACATAGATCATGTATACATTAATGCATTTGTGGAGCACAATGTGCTGATTTCATATAGAATTAGGAACGCTTACATTGCACTGGCTAATATATATCTCATCTCGTTTACTTAATTATTGGTAAGACTTTTATACTCTATACTTAATAGATCTGATATGTACCCTTGCAATAATCACCATAGGTGTGATCCCACCATTCACCCTCTCTTAATCTAACCTCTCCTCTCCCATTCCAACCCCCGCTCCTCTTGGGTCATATTTGTGATCTATTCTTCATATGAAAGAGGGAGTGATTGTAAATTGGTTTCGTAAAGGTACTGAGTACACTGGATATTTTTTCTTCCATTCTTCAGATACTTTACTAAGTAGAGTATGTTCCAGCTCCATCCATGTAAATATAGAAGAGGTAAAGTCTCCATCTTTTTTAAGACTGCATAATATTCCATAGTATACATATACCACAATTTATTAATACATTCATGGATCGATGGGCACTTGGGCTTCTTCCCTGATTTGGCTATTAGGAATTGAGCTGCAATGAACAATCTGGTGCAAATGTCTTTGTTATAAAGTGATTTTTGGTCTTTTGGATATACACCTAGTAGAGGAATTGCAGGATCAAACGCGATTTACTTCGCCAAAGTTAATATGAGGGAGAAAATATGATTTTGTTTTTAAGCTGAATCATGTGAGTTTTATTACTATAGCAATGGTAATATACACATATGTATATATACTCATATACATATATATGCAAATATGAAAAAAATTACATCTTATTCTGTTCTTTATTCCCCATAGCAGTTAATATACGTTGAAAAACATTTTCTATTGCCGGATAACAAACTGTCCCAAAACTTGGGGGCTTAAAATGGTGACAATTATTTCCCATCATTTTGTGAGCTGACCAAGCCTTTCTCCCATGTGCAAGACAGTTGAAATACCCACAATGGTGTCATTCACATGGCTGCCAGTTAACGTGCTAGCTAGGAGCTCTTCTGCAGGCTGATGACTCGGACCTTATTTCCCCTCTAGACACAGAAATAGGATACTTGGCCTTCCTCTTAGCATGGTAGTCCAAGAGTGGTCATACTTCTGTGGCAGCTGACTTATAAAAGTAGAAATGCAAAAGCTTCTAGGATGTATCAGATCTTCAGTATGAGGCATCACTGTGAACAGCATTACTTCTTCTAGATGTCATCAGTTAAAGTAGATTGCAGGGCCAGCCCATTTTTAATCGAAAGCAAGACTACTAGGAGGTGAGGGCCCACTGTGGGGCCTGAAACAAATATACATGTAGATCTGTGTCTATATCTATGTGTTTATCTATTTGTGTCTCTCTATCTCCATACATTTCACGTACTTAAATGTGATCTTTAGTTTGTAAAGATTTAATTTGTTTCAGTGGCCCTTCAACAGGCCCCCTGTTGAGACTTCTAGGGTACTGAAGATCTGATACATTCTAGAAGCTTTTGCATTTTTACTTTGTACGTCAGCTGGACTACCGTGCTGAGAGGAAGCCCAAGCAGCCTATTTCTTTATTTTGTAAAGATCACATTTAAGCATGTTCTAAATATTTAAGACTTGTTCTTACTTGAGAATGAAGGATTGAAGTATTGACAGATAATAGTATTTCAGAGGAAAAGAAAAACTTAGAGATCATCTGGCTAAGTTTTCTTCTTTGCAGATGAGAAAATGAACTTACCACTTGGCACTATCTCTAGTAGACCAAATTTCATTTTCTTGGTTTTCATGACAATATTCATATTAACTATTTTGCTTCGACTGAGTTGTTCTGACATCATAGCAATTGGGCAGTAAATAATTTTAATGCCCCCATCAAGCAGTATATTCACAATCTGACCATTTCTTTGGGATTTTGCTAATGATTTCACATCAAAATTGGAGTTACTGCAAATGAAAACTGATTCCAGAGGCAAAGAATCAGATGTGGCTTTGCTTAACTAAACAAGAAAAAAAATAGATATTAAAAAAAATCCCCAATGACTCCAGTTCACTTATAAATTTTGGTTTCATTACTGTGTTGGATGTGAATATAAATGTTGTCTTATAAGTTAATGTTAAAACTACTTATTCAATTTATATTATTTATTGTATATAAATATCTCAAATATCTCAGTTGTCTGTTCAGTGATCCCTACTGTGCAATAGTTTATGAGACCAAGAAGAAAAAAGTATTTATGTCTAACAATAGGAGATGAGTTAAATTAACTATGGAATATTCACACAATGTGCCACACAGATATTATAACAGATGTTACAGGGGGAATATTTAATGCCAAAGAGAAATGCTCATGATAAGTATCTAAATGAAGAAAGGAGGGCTAATGGCAGTGTGGACTGCACAGGTGCTTATTTGGAAAAATAATACTTGTGTATGGCACAAAAATGAAAAGATGTAACCAATATGTTAGTGAGATTGTTGTTGGTACCTAGGCCTGTGGCAGTTATTTTTCTGTATTTCTCAAAGTTTCTACAATTAACAGCATTACCTGTGGTCAGTAAGACAAAGAAATGCATAGTTACATTTGTGTCTCTGCCTGTCTCTCTCTGTACTTAGCAGTCATGTCTGTTTAGCTATCTATTTATTTTTTCCCCAACTTTCCATCTTCTTATATTTACAAGTGTTACAAGTATTTACAAAGGCAGGAGTAGTCACATGAAAATGCTTATGTTTCCAAAGATATATATCACAAGCCATAAACATCCTAGCACAATGCATTTCATGAAAATTTCCTTGAAAGACAAAGAAACAGACAGATCTGAGGCCATTGGTAGCTTGTCCACAATGAGGGTGTGGGCGTATGCAGACCCCACCTGAACCTGACCTTTGCCTACCGCATCCATATCATCAGAGCATAATGCCATTTGATCCCAAGCTATCTTTGATCAATGTTTAATGATCAGAGTTTATGTAGCAATCAAAGGCATCATGAAACAGCAGATATTTATAGCTTATGGCCAATTGAGGCTCTGCAAAACAGCTTTTTCTACGGCGTGATACAGTTCAATTGATGCCATTGGCATTCCACAGCACACAGAAACATATCAAAGACATTTGTTATGCTTTGAGCATGAAAGTGAAGTAAAACACAGATAATTTGAGAAACTAGAAAACTTATCAGGGCTGGGATCCACGGGCTGCCTGTCAGTTGGCAGACGCAGTGCCACCAAGCGCTGGGCAGGACAGTGCGTGCATGCAAATGCGGGCTGTGCGTGGCCAGGGCAGGTTTGCCTCCAACTGGAGGATGTTGCTATTCAAGGGGGCTGATGAATGAAACCAGAATTGCATCAACTGCAGCAGAAAGGCGGACAGGAACAGGAGACATCTGCGCGGGTGACCGCTTTATAAGTAGAAGCTATCAATCAGAAGGCGTGAAAGGCCCAAATCCAGGGAAACCAGGATCCCACCCCCTTGATACCAATCCTAATAGAGTGCCAGTCACTGATGCAAATATGGGGCCGAGCTGCGTGATGACAGGCTCTGCCTGGCCTGCAGAATTAACTCAGCAGAAATAGCCCCTTACTCTGCCTTATAGACAATGCTCGCAACTTGTCTGAAAATGTCTTTATGTAACAAAGGTTTTGCCTTCTTATCTTGGAGTTGTTTTGACTTGCTTAGGGCATTTTTTCAGGTGCTAAAGCATAGATGTTTCTGGACTTCTCCAACCAGCCACTGAGCTCAAGGGCAGGAGTTGAACCTTTGGCTTGTAGAAGCCTGTTTCAGAGGAAATAGACCACGGGAATTAACAGCTTGTCTTCTAGAGCCAAATTGTCTGAATTCAGATCTGTAGTCTGCCTTTTAGTCTCTGAGACCTCAGTTTTTTCATCTGTAAAATAGGTTAATGAGCTCCAAAGGCTGAACTCTAGAACAGCATTGCCCAATAGAAATATGAAGTGAACCATACACGTAATTTCTTTTATAGCTACAACTAAAGGTAAAGAAAATAAAAGGCATTTAAATAATATTTCTCCTAGCTCACTATGTCCAAAATATTATTATTTAGACTTGTAATCAATATTCAGATGTTGTTAATGGAATTTTTTTTTGATATTATGGCTTCAAAATCCAAGGAATATTCTACACTTTTTTTTTTTTTTTCAGTTTTGGGCTGGGGCCAGGTTTGAACCCACCAGCTCTGGTATATGGGGTTGGCACCCTACTTCTTTGAGCCACAGGTGCCGCCTGGAATATTCTGTACTTGCGGGCCATGTGAACTAAGGGTAGCCATGTTTCAAGTACCAGTAGCCAGATGAGGGTAGTATCAATATCTTACTCTTGAACCTTGACTCTCTAAAGCACAAAAAAAATAATACTATCTATGGATAACTTTGAATTTTTTGGAAACTAAACTATTTTAAGATGTTCCATAGGTTTAACTGATCATATATCACTGAGATTTATCTCTGATAAGCAAAGGATTTCCTCTGCCAGTAAAAGAAAGAAACATTCTCTCAAAAAAAAAGGAAAAAGAAAAGAAAAGAAAAACCTAAAATAAGCACTCTACTGTTTATGGTTTCTCAAATTCTATCCATCTCAGTCAAAACTACCTGCAAGATAATAGACCGATTATTTTTAGACCTCTGTAAAGTAATTTAGTAGACAAATGTACCTGTGGATATATAACTGGGATACACAAAAAGTTGGTTTTCACCACAGATAAATTATTAATCACTGTGGAATGTTAAATTCCAGAGACCCAAGTGGAATCGTCAGAAAGAACCTCCTCCTTCCTTCACAATGACTCATATTCATCACCATTAGTAGCGCTAATACCAATAAAAATAAATACACATGTGTGAGAACATTAATAACAGTAATCCTGTCATCTTTGAAAATTACAAGACCCAGTTACTTTGCACAGTGGGATGCAGATATTACAGAGAAAATAATTAAAATATTAATTACGCATTTGGTGGAGCATTGCCTATCATTCTTACATTGCCATTATTGCTGCTATGTTGCCAAATATTGCTTTATGCAGATTTTGCTTTATGAAGCCTTTATGAGAAATAAAATCTTGTATAATTTTTTATATTCACTCTATTAAGCAAGCTCTCTGGCACATTAACGTATGATACATCAGGTGGAAACTATCAGATTTGGCAACAAGGAAATATATTAACCTGGCTTTGCTGTGGGCCCAAACTCATTAGTGTGCAATGCTGAGCATGAAGCACGCGTCCTTGAGTCAAACGGATGCCTGCCTGGAAAATATGTGGAACACTCATTGTAGGCCTGCACTTGGTTAAGTTAATCATCGGCAAACATTTACATAAAAGCAGAAAGTACTGTAGATTCAGGGCTCACAGGTTTCTCTGGCACTGATTTCTGAGGTGACAGATTTCTCTGTGCTCGAAGCCATTATGAGCAAAGGCAAAATTGTGATGGATAATACTATGGAAAATATGGGTTGGGCCCATCACAATCGTATCCTGAGTTCGCCACTTCTCTCCTCGTAAAAGACAAAGCAGGCTTCTTGTTCTGACTTAACGAATGGAAATCAGAGAGATGGGAAGGAAGCAGTGACATCTGGAAAGACAAGTCTTGTTTATTCTCAAGGGAGGCTGGGACTTTGTCAGCTGCCTGTGGCCATCCAGGAGCAGGGGCTCACACCTATAATCCTAGCACTTTGGGAGGTTGAGGCGGGAGGATCGTTTGAGCCCACGCGTTTGAGGTTGCAGTGTTGCAGTGAGCTCTGCTGAAGGCACCTCACTCTACCCCAAGCAACAGAGTGAGACCTTGTCTCAAAAAAAATAGATAAATAACAAGTCTGTTATGGTGACGGCTCCCAGTAAATATTTTTTTAAACAAATGATACATCACTAAATGAGACAGCCCATGAGGAAAGAATCATCCTTGTGTAAAAAGCTCACAAGCTCTTGGACTTCAGAGTAGAGACGCTCAGGTTTAAACCTGATCCCTGCTGTCCACTGTGCAGAGAGGGACTTGTCAGTTCACGTTGAATCCATTTTCTTACTTGTAAAATGGAAATCCTAACTGTTGCACCCAATTGGAAGAGCTCTGTCACAGTTTCACTATTTGTAGCTAATAATCTTACACAGAAAGTCAACCCATTTTTGACTGGGTGAAGTGACTCATGCATGTAACCCCAGCACTTTGGGAAGCAAAGGCGAGAGGTTTGCTTGAGGCCAGGAGTTCGAGACCAGCCTGAGCAACATAGCAAGGGCAGAAATCTACAAAAACTTTTTTTAAATGTAGAAGTATATGGTACACCTCCTGAGTGAAGGTCTAAACAACAATTCAGACACTTCTTAACAAATGCAAACAAGGTAACCCAATAGCATGTACCCTTATATTAATCTAAAATAAAAAAAAAAAGAAAACCACACAAAAATTAAAACAAAAAAATTACCCTGGCATAGCAACTGTATCCCCAGCTACTCAGAAGGCTAAGGCAGGAGGGTTGTTTGAACCCAGGAGTTTGAGCTTGCACTCTAGCCTAGCCAACAAAGTGAGATCTTGTCTTAAAAAAAAAAAGTCAACCCTTTTCATTATCTGAATGCACATTACACAATTGGTTAATCTAGGAAGCTATGTGAGAATTGAATAAAATGATATAAGCAAGACCTTGGCACAAGATGTTTCTAAAACATTAGTTTTAATTCTCAGATATAATAGTTGAAGAGATTTCTTCTGTTAACACGATTTATATGTTTTATAAATTATATTTAATTGATATGTGTTAATCAAATTAACAGTAATTTGATTAATAATTTGATTAATTTCTAAAGAAGCCTAGAAATATCTTTGCAAACAAAATACTTGGGAAGAATTCAGACATCTAATAACTTTTCAGAATCTCACTGGCAGTATTTGATCCTCAGAAAATATTTTCTCCATCTTATGAAACAACTGTTTTGGGGGAGAAAAAATTACCTCCATGTTTAGCTGTCATTCAGATACTTTCATTTCTTGGATTACTCCTAAGCCCATACCTCTGTTTTTCTTCTTTTTCATATTTGACTCTTGAGAACATAATAGAAATTTGAAAAAATGACAGCAAAGGAGTAGAAATTCAAAGTAAATTTCACTCATGTTCAAGTATGTTCAGAAAAAAAGATATAATTAGAAATATTTGTGATCATCTTTGGGTTTAAATTTGGGGCTCTTTTCCCCTCTGAATTTTAGGTATTTGAAAAATTTTTAAACAAATCTCAAATTAGTGTTACCTGATTTCCTAGGGTGCGGAACATTCTAAAAACAATCACTCTATTTCAACAATTTAGAAAACTGGTCATTTCACTGGAAACAGTCCTACGTAAATTAAATCTTTGATTTCACTGGCGTGTCAAATGAGTCTCTTTCTATAAAAGAGACTGTTTTTGCAAGTGGGAGAGAAATTCATGTACAGCCAGGGTATTTCCCCTTCAGTTACAGCCTCAGTTTTAATGGGCAAAGGTGCTGACCTGAGTTTGTTTGTCTGAAATCTTTGTATCTAAAGCTACGTAGTAAGGAGAGCTGGTTCTGATTAACCTATATGGCGAGTCCAATGTAAATGCTATTAAAAACTCATTGAATGGTATAGGAACTGATTACTTACCCAGGGAGTTCTAAGTACATCGAAGCAAATTGCCTGAGATTTAATTTAACAAACATTTACTAAGCGTCTGCTCTGCTCACAGAGCTGTGCTTGGAGCTGTGGGAGATGCAAAGATGAACAGAGGCAGGCTGCCCTCCAGGAGCTCACGTTCTGGTCTGTCTGCCCTCCCTGGGATGAGCACGCACCTTCAGTTGGTGGCTTGAGAACATTTGACTGATCAAGGTGGCATGGTGGCATACCGCTTCTGGCATGTGTAGACAGCTATCATAAATGCCAGAATGGCTTTGGAAGGAGAAAGACTGTCTCCATCCTAACTGCACGCACCAGGAGGGATTTTCTGGGAGGCCAGGGGCCTTACAAGCATCCTGGGTCTTCAATCAACAGATATTTGAGAGAAAGGCTTTCTGGGCAAGGGAAGTGTGATTTGAGTAAGTTTAAAAAACGAGCAATAATGAAGTGCTTACTGGGGGCCAGGCATTATTCTAGGCCCGTTACAGTAATTATTGTGAAGGGGCTCCTGGAAAATCTGGGAGACAGTCATTCCTCTTTAATAAGTCCTTCTGGCAGCTAAGAGGGGATCAGGAATATTCTCTATCAGGTTTGAATACAATGAGCGCTAACGCTATGCGGGCAGGAATCTATGAGTTTAATTAAAATTATGAAAAGAAGAATGGCTGGCAGACCCAAATTTTTCTCAGCCCAACCTTGTGCATAGGTGGGGGTATTTATCCCCATCTTAAAGGTGAGGAAAGTGATGCATGGAGAGGTGAAGTGACTGTCCTCTGGTCCCCCAGCTAGGACGTGGAGGAATGAAGATGCGAGCTTTTGCTTTATCACATTTCCTGTGCTGCTCCTCAAAACCCCGGCTTAGGAAAATTCAGTGTGTATTCAAATGTCTGTGCCCTTTTTGGAAGGGTTGGATGACAGATAGCTTCCTGGAAGTGTGTAAGTGATATGGTTTTCAGAGAAAGTAGGGGACAGGTGTGAAGGTTATTCATTCTCTAGGAAATGGGACTCCTGAGAGGGTATGCACAGATGAAGTCGGACTGTAACAGAGGAGAAGGATATGGAAGGAGGAAGGCCAACTGTTAGTCACCTGCAGAAAGCCCGGTGAGACGTGAATAAAGAGGGGACTCAGATCTGCGGCAGTGTAGATAGAAAAAGGGGTCCAGGCTAAGATCAAGTGTGAAAAAGGGGTCCAGAAAAGAAACACAGAGAAGACAGTGTTCTGCTACCACAGCAACATTCTCTTACCCCGCAAAACGTCCTTGGACTTGCTGTCTAGATGGGCGTAAAACCTTCAGTGGACCCACTGTGCCCCAAACCAGCAGCTCCATGCCCTGCATCTCAGGTAAAATGCTTGCTGCAAGACTGGGCCCTTTGTAGCATCATCTGAAGCAACTCGCAGAACATGGCTATAAACGATATTGATCATCTTGTCAACGCCATGGTACCAGTGCACAAGGTGATGACTTGAGAGTCTCGCATACTTGTGGTACTTCTGAATTATAGTCAATGGCTTATGAAAACAGGAGAGAGAGAATTTTACTCCAGTTCTTCAAAATTTTAGATTTTATGGTCCCTGAAGTTATTTGGTTATTCTAAGATCCCAACTTTTCCCTAGTCTTGTGTTTAGAATAATATCCAATTGGTAAATAATCTGAAGCACATTTCTTCACGTGTCTTTCCTCCAATGTAAACTAGATTATCTAATGACATGACATTCTGTTTTTCACCTTATTTTCTCTCTTACAAATGGCAAATAAATTCAAAAGAAATCAAACATGAGAATGTATTTTTCACTTCTACCCAGTTGAACAGAGGTTTTAGGCCTGTGTAAGGCTGCTGGGTTAAGGAGTGGTTCTGCGACAGTTACTTCAATGGGAACTTAACCAGATAAATTTTGATACTGTTATTATTCCAACAAGCTTTTAAGACTGTAATTTTGTAACAGAGGCTGTTTGCAACTACTGCTAAGAAAGAAAGAGGAAGAGCATGGGAAGGAAGCAATCGTGGACCCTGGAATCCCAAAGTTCCCGGAGTGCTTTCCTAAGGGCAATGTTGCCGTCACAGATCTTGAATTATTCAGACCTGTGCCTTGGAGCAACAGGCCTTAGTATGCTGAAGATGCTGCTTAAGGCTTCTGGGGTCACTGCAGATATTAAAAATTGGTACCGAGGCTCTAGACTACTAATCAGACAATGGCAGAAGGACTCAGACACACCATGGAATCCTAATAATTCAACTAGGGTCTGGTCAACAGCATTTTTAAATACAGAAGCAACACATCCTCGTCTAATTAGTGTACTGGTACGAAAAAATTCTCTAGTGCCCATCTCAAGTTTGGTGTGCAGGAGAAAGCATTCTAATGGCTAACCCGATGTAAAGTAACCCCTACCGTGAAGTTATAATTACAATTTTGTCAAGAGAGTAGGGAAGTCAAAGTTTTGCAGGGGGAAAAAAAAAACCTATTTACGAAAAAATATCATGCTTTTCACTTGATAGAAAAGTAATTATTGCAAAGGGACTCTCTGAAAATCTTGGAGACAGTCGCCCCCTCTTTAATAAGTCCTTGTGGCAGCTAAGTGGGGATCAGGAGTATTCTTTATCAGGTTTGCATTCAAGTAGCACTAAATCTATGCAGGTAGGAATTAAAAAGTATCTGAGTTTAATTAAAATTATAAAAAAGGAGAAGAATGGTTGGGAGACTGCTCGACTGCATTTTAACCAGTAACCTCAGACCCTAATTAGAAATGCTTTTCATATCTTCCCTGTGCAAGGGCTTAATCTGACGTGAGTCTGTGAGCGAGGGCTTGGGGACCGGTGTTAATTCTGCATTGGATCTCGGTATGTATGGAGGCGAGCGGCGCTGATTGACCGCACGGAAGCACAGCTCCCATGACCTTGCGGGGATTTTCATGTGAGGTGTTAATTGAGAGGGTGGGTTAATCTTTGAGCATCATTGTCCCCAAGCTCTGGGCAAAGTTTGTGCTTCGTTTCCTTACTCAACAGTCCATTTGATCTCCACCTTGTCCCTCCACGACAGTTTCATAAGCCCACCACAAACTCTCTCTTGATAAATTTGTTGGGGGGAGATAAGCTCTTGCCCTCCTGTTTGATTTCAGGAGCTTGTTTTTGTGCCCAGCTCAAAGGGGAGAGGAGTGTCTCGCTGAATTACATTCGAGTCCTACTTACGGCCGGATAAATGCACACACAGTAGACAGCTCAGCTGCTTCTTCCTGCTTCTCTTCCTGCTGCCCCACCCTTGCCCTGCAATCTCTCAGGAAAGAAAAGACTCTCTGGCCGGGAGGTGCACAGCATCACACTCAAAGTGAGCAGGAGGCGAATCTGAAGGCCAGATAGTAACGCTGTTCCATTTGAATGCCGTAAACATGTTAATTTTGTATTCTTCTAGGGCAGAGGGCCCAAAATAATGAAAATAGTAAGGACGCGTTGTGGGAGATGGTACTTTCGCAATAATACACTCACCTACACACGCACAGAGGGCAGTTGTATAGCACTTGCGTAATGTGCCAAAAGATTTCCTTCTGCTTTGCAAAAATAAATAATGAATGACTTTTTTTCGTGTGTTATTGTATAGGCCTGTCATTTCTATCATAAGGGGTACATTTTGACTCCGGGAAGGCTTCCTGTGTACTGGCTGACCTTACCAATGACTCCCAAGTGAGCAGGAAGGTAGTTGAAAGAAGCAGACCTGTTGGTGTTCACACAGGAAACACAGGGAGATGGCAGTGATTAAAAAAAAGATTATTCAGAAGCACAAATGTTAGCTGTCCTTGACACGCAATGCGTTTCTCGGATTCGTTTCATTACGGCGAGTTTAATTACAATGCTTCAAGACCCTTTTTAGTGCCATCACTGAAATGCTGAGAGAACTCAGTGGCACCGTGGGTAGCCACAGTCCCCGCCTGAGGGAGCTGCGGGAGGGCTTGTCACACAATGGGTCACTGTGCCTTGCCGGTGGCAGGCTTCTTCTATTGCCTCCTCTGCCTCGGGGAGGAGGGGCAGAGACGCAGAGGGAGGCGGAGCTGCTGGTGCAGACACAGTTAGTTACCCAGGACGTCACCAGAATAAGGGGCAGCTACCTCGCCAGCAGGAATGAGGGGCCCCCTCCCCAGCTCCTGCCTGCACTGTCCCCTCTTTTCTAGCCTATTATTTGGAACAGCCTAATTAATTAATATGAGACAAAATTCTCTGCTATTGAATTCAATGTATTTCAAAGACTATTGATAAAAGCATTCATCCTCATCCTCATATTAATAAGTTAATGGCTTTAACATTTATTATTATTATTATTTTTTTTTGTAGAGACAGAGTCTCACTTTATCGCCCTGGGTAGAGTGCCGTGGCGTCACACTGCTCACAGCAACCTCCAGCTCTTGGGCTTAAGCGATTCT
Organism: Arctocebus calabarensis; assembly: GCA_963573935.1. Taxonomy (NCBI): domain Eukaryota; kingdom Metazoa; phylum Chordata; class Mammalia; order Primates; family Lorisidae; genus Arctocebus; species Arctocebus calabarensis. The sequence goes on along the minus strand of CAUYON010203136.1, from coordinate 26 downwards.
CTTGCCTCAGCCTCCCGAGTAGCTGG
>CAUYON010203133.1:0-10220 GCA_963573935.1 Arctocebus calabarensis | reverse complement strand
ATTGCTTGAGCCCAAGAGTTTGAGATGGCTGTGAGCTGTGATCACGCCACAGCACTCTCCCCGTCTCAGAAAATAATAATAATAGAGTGAACCTCCGTCTCAGAAAATAATAATAATAATAATAATAAAATAGAAAAAAATAATAATAATAAAAATAAGGGTGGCACCTGTGGCTCAAAGGAGTAGGGCACTGGCCCCATATGCCAGAGGTGGCAGGTTCAAACCTAGCCCTGGCAAAAAATTGCACACACACAAAAAATAATAATAATAAATAAATAAAAATTAAAAAGAAAAAACAGAACTGCTGGGCAAGGTGCCTCACTCCTGTAATCCCAGCACTGTGGAAGGCCAAGGTGGGTGGATTGCCTGAGTCAGGAATTTGAGAACAGCCTGAGCAAGAACAAGACCCCATCTCTGGAAAAAAAAACAAGATAACCAGGCACTGTGGCAGTAACTGTAGTCCCAGTTACTTGGGAGGCTGAGGCAAGAGAATCGCTTAAGTGCAGGAGTTAGAGGTTGCTGTGAGCTGTGATGCCATGGCACTCTACCATGGGTAACAAAGTGAGACTCTATCTTAAAAAGAAAAAAACCCAAAATGAATGATGAAGAGGCTTCTGGTTACAGTCACACCTTTAGGTAAAATAAAATCTGACCTGATTAAGAAAGCCCATGGATATCCATCCTAAGTATACACTAAAATAAAAAAAAAAAAAGAAGAAGAAAGCCTAGGGATTTCAAGTCATGGTCATCCTTGGTCACATGGGGGACATCAGTTTGGCTTACAGGACACACTCCTTTTTGGGCCAAGCTTTGGGATTGAGATTAGGAATGGTTTTGATGGTCCAGGAGCAGTGGCTCACGCCTATTATCCCAGCACTTGGGAGGCCGAGGCAGGTGGATTGCCTGAGCTCATAGGTTTGAGACCAGCCTGAACCAGAAGGAGACCCTGTCTCTAAAAATAGCCAGGTGTTGTGGCAGGTGCCTGTAGTCCCAGCTACTTGGGAGGCTGAGGCAAGAGGATCATATAAGCCCAGGAGTTTGAACTTGTTGTGAGCTATGATGCCATAGCACTCTACCAAGGGTGACAAAGTGAGATTCTGTCTCTAAAAAAATAAAATAGGGCAGCGCCTGTGGCTCATCGAGTAGGGTGCTGGACCCATATACCGAAGGTGATGGGTTCAACCCCGGCCTTGGCCGAACTGCAAAACAGAAAAATAGCCGGCGTTGTGGCGGGCACCTATAGCTCCAGCTACTCAGGAGGCTGAGGCAGGAGAATTGCCTAAGTCCAGGAGTTGGAGGTTGCTGTGAGCTGTGTGACACCATGGCACTCTACCAAGGGAGATAAAGTGAGACTCTGTCTCTACAAAATAAATAAAATAAAATAAAATAAATAAAAATTGAGCCAGGTGTGGTGGCGCATGCTTGTAATCCTAGCTGCCCTTGATTCTCTTGATTCCTTAGACATCTTTCTGCCCTCAAAGTCCATGAGCCATCCCTCAGTGGAAATGATGTTATTTTTCTTGCTTTTACAAACAACTAACTTTGGTCTCCACTGGGAACACTGGGTAAAAGCCTTCTTGGGCTTCTGAGTTTTTATACTCTGCTTAAAGGGGCAGAGTATAAAAAAAGTGAGGTGTTTTGGGCCACTTTAATTCAAATAGTTGTTATTTTGATCTAAAAGGGGCTGGAAAGCCTTGGAGGCCTAGGAGGGCCTCAGGGTTGGGGTAAGTTGTGGATGACTTCCGTCTGACCTGAATGGCCCCGTTTCTCAGATGTGAATGTGGACCAACCAGATGAGAAATCAATCATTACTTATGTGGCTACTTACTACCACTACTTCTCCAAGATGAAGGCCTTAGCTGTGGAAGGCAAAAGAATTGGCAAGGTACTCCTTACCATGGGACAGTAGGTAAAAAAGCCGGAGGAGGGCTGGCCCTGGGAGCAGCTCCCCTGAAGCAGAGACAGGACTGGGCAAGGGAGCCCATTCAGGGGCCACCCACATCTCTGTCCGGTAGGTGCTGGACCACGCCATGGAGGCAGAGCGCCTGGTGGAGAAGTATGAGTCCCTGGCCTCAGAGCTGCTCCAGTGGATCGAGCAAACGATTGTGACCCTCAATGACAGGCAACTGGCCAACTCCCTGAGTGGGGTCCAGAACCAGCTGCAGTCCTTCAATTCCTACCGCACCGTGGAGAAGCCGCCCAAGTAGGTGTTCCCTGGGCTCCACCCTGCCAAGGTATGGCTGCCTGAGCTGTGCCCATAGAGCGAACCTGAGCCATGGCCGCCTTCCCTGCAGTACAGAAATGCATTGGAGGCTTATTTTCCCCAGCTCAGAGCACTAGAAGGTTCCACACAACATGGTTGTCACAAAATAATTCTTAAAAATCATTAGCCATGGGCGGTCCCTGCGGCTCAGTGTGCAGGGCACCCGCCCCATATACCAAGGTGCCGGGTTCAAACCCAGTCCTAGCCAAACTGCAACAAAAAATAGCCAGGCATTGTAGTGGGTGCCTACAGTCCCAGCTACATGGGAGACTGAGGCAAGAGAATTGCCTAAGCCCAAGAGTTGGAGGTTGTTGTGAGCTCTGACGCCACGGCACTCTACTGAGGGTGACAAAGTGAGACTCTGTCTCTTAAAAAAAAAAAAAAAATAGCCATTTTTAAAAGTCATGCTGTGAGCAGCACTATAGCTCAGTGAGTAGGGCGCCAGCCCCATATATCAAGGGTGGTGGGTTCGAACCCTGCCCCAGTCAAACTGCAACAAAAAAATAGCCAAGCATTGTGGCAGATGCCTATGGTCCCAGCTACTGGGGAGGCTGTGTGCCTAAACCCAATAGCTGGAGGTGACTGTGAGCTGTGTGATGCCACGGCTCTCTACTGAGGGCAACAAAGTAAGACTCTGTCTCTAAGAAAGTAAAAAAAAATTAATAGGACAGTGTCTGTGGCTCAGTGGGTAGGGCGCTGGCCCCATATACAGAGGGTGGTGGGTTCAAACCCAGCCCCAGCAAAACTTCAGGAAAAGAATAACCGAGTGTTGTGGCAGGCGCCTATAGTCCCAGCTTCTTGGGAGGCTGAGGCAGGAGAATCGCCTAGGCCCAGGAGTTGGAGGTTGCTGTGAGCTGTGTGACACCACGGCACTCTACTGAGGGCAATAAAGTGAGACTCTGTCTCTACAAAAAAAAAGTCATGTTGTAGAAGGTATTGTTACAGTATGTTGAGTCACTGTAATCCCTCCACAGATTAGGGCTGGACCTGAAAGCCAGGTGGCACCTGCAGCACAGGGGTGTGGCTGGTGACCTGAGCACTGGAGAAGCTCTTATCATCCATTTAGCAATTAACTGTTTTCAAATATGGAATTGCTGTGAAGCAATGCTATATAGTACATGCTAAAACTTCTGAGTTTTTGAGTTCTTTTGGAGTTAATAATTGTTAGCCTCCAGACTAATATTAGCTCAGAAAACAGCTGTTGCTATCCATTCCAAGGAATGATTTGAGGTGTGCCCTTTGACCCAGACACTCCTCTTGTGGGCATTAAACAAGGATGTAGCTTTAAGGATGTTCACCAACACGACCTGTACAAAAGAAAAATAAGTCATGGGGCAGCCACTGGAGGTAATACTGAAGAAATACATCATTTATTGACATGGAAAGAAGACCATGAAAAATAGGTGAAGAAACAGGTCACAGAAGAACTCCTTGTAGATGGTGGAGAACAAAGCACTGAATGTTCAGGTTCCAAGTGCCTGAGTTCAAGTCTTGGCTCTGCCACGTAGCACTTGTGAGCATTGGCAACTCAATTAGTCTTTCTATGTCTTAGTTTTCTCACCTGGAAAATGGAGGTAATAAGAAGAGAATGTAGATGACAGTGAGAAGTAAGCTCATTAATGCACATGCAGCCAGCTCGGGGCCCACACCATCCCTGGTAAACATATCTCTGGGGCTGCACTCTGACCCCATCCGTGTGGAACTGAAATCAAACATACACACACAAGAGCCATTTCCAAATGGGTTCAATTGCTTTAAAATGATGTTCTTTTTGGTTTGCCAGTGTTTTCTGGCTTTCACACAAAGAGCATGAATGCTTTAAGAAGGATGGCTAGGCGCAGTGGCTCACACCTGTGATCCCAGCAGTCTGAGAGGCCAAGGTGGATAGATTGCCTGAGCACAGGAATTCGAGACCAGCCTGAGCAAGAGTGAGACCCCTTCTCTACTAAAAATTGAAAAATTAGCTGGGCATTGTGGCAGGCACCTGTAGTCCCAGCCACTTAGGAGGCTGAGGCAAAAGGAACACTTGAGCCCAGGAGTTTGAGGTTGCTGTGAGCTATGATGGTGTTACCCTACTCTACCCAGGGCAACAAAGTGAGACGCTGTCTCAAAAAAGGAAGGAAAACAACACAATTCACCCCACTTTGAAGAGGGAGGAGTCCTTTTGCCCAAGTGACCTTCAACTCTGACCCTGACCTGGCCTCCCACCTCAGGTTCACTGAGAAAGGGAACTTGGAAGTGCTGCTGTTCACCGTCCAGAGCAAGCTTCGAGCCAACAACCAGAAGGTCTATACCCCCCGTGAGGGCCGGCTCATCTCTGACATCAACAAGGTCTGCGGCACCCACAGGCTCCAACCCTTCTAGCAGCCCCAGGGCCATCTGGACCTCCTCCAAGTCTCTGTCCGGATGCTCACATGACCCCAGTGTCCTCTTACACACATCGGCCCTGCCTCCTTTATCTGACTTTCCATATAAGGTCAGGCAAAGAAATTAGCTCCCAAGTCTATTATCTCATTCAACATGTTCCCAACTCACTATCCCTACATTTTTCTTTGTTGTTTATTCTGAGACAGAGTCTCATTTTGTTGCCCTCTGTAGATTGCTGTGACATCAGAGCTCACAGCAACCTCAAACTCTTGGGCTCAATTCTCTTGCCTTGGCCTCCCAAGTAGCTGGGACTACAGGCGCCTGCCACAACGCCTGGCTATTTTTAGAGACCAGTTCTCGCTCTAGTTCAGGCTGGTCTTGACTGTGAACTCAGGCAGTCTGAGCGCCTCGGCCTCCCAGAGTGCTGGGATTACAGGCATGAGCCACTACTCCCTGCCCCTACTTTTGTTTTTTTTTTTCCACAATGTTTTAAGATTAGTAAAAGTAAAAGTAAGCCTCACCCACAGTCCTGCCACCACAAACAAATCAGTTTTTGTCCTTCCTGCTCTCCACAGCAAATGTCGTTTTTACCCAACTGTTTCTGTTTCTTGTCCTTTCACCACCAGCATTCCATGGGTCCCCAGCCCTGGCTCTTTCTCACCAGTCTGTCCCCACTTGCAGGCCTGGGAGCGGCTTGAAAAAGCAGAGCACGAGCGCGAGCTGGCCCTGCGCACAGAGCTGATCCGCCAGGAGAAGCTGGAACAGCTCGCAGCCCGCTTCGACCGCAAGGCTGCCATGCGGGAGACCTGGCTCAGCGAGAACCAGCGCCTCGTGTCCCAGGCAGGACTCGGGGCTCTGGGGTGCTCTGGGGATGTGCAGACTAGTCAGGAGAATAGGATGGGTAAGGACCCCTGCAGGGTGAGGAGGTGATGAAACAGGAAGTCCATCAAGTAGGTGAAAACAGATCTGGAGGCTTGAACGGGAGAGGCTTGGTGAGGCAGGACCAGAGGGGACAGGAGGAAATTAGCCACTGTGTGTGGCTGGCATCTTGCAGCCGGAGCACTCTGGGGGACAGAAGGGAGGGCAGAGGCGCTGTCCCTCGGTTCTAAGGCCTTCCTGTCCTGCCCCCTGCACAGGACAACTTTGGGCTGGAGCTGGCAGCAGTTGAGGCAGCAGTGCGGAAGCACGAGGCCATTGAGACGGACATCGTGGCCTACAGCGGCCGGGTGCAGGCGGTGGACGCGGTGGCCGCAGAGCTGGCAGCCGAGCGCTACCATGACATCAAGCGCATCGCCGCTCGGCAGCACAATGTGGTACGGCTCTGGGACTTCCTGCGACAGATGGTGGCCGCCCGAAGGGAGCGGCTCCTGCTCAACCTGGAGCTGCAGAAGGTGTTTCAGGACCTGCTCTACCTCATGGACTGGATGGAAGAGATGAAGGTAGCAGGGGCTCGCCCTGGGGCTGGTGGTCAAGAGCCCAGGGGTCAGCCACAGGTGCAGTCATGCACTTACGAGGTCAGACTGTGGAATGTGTGAGGGGGGACCTGTCCCCAGCTCTGATGAACAGGGCGGGCGGGGGCGAGTCCGTCAGGGGTTCACATCCCAGTGGGAGGAGCCTGATTGGTGGCCGCTGATCAGCCCCTGGAGGAAGATGGAACAGGTGGTGTAGTGGGGTGATGCTTGGGCCTGACTGAGACGTTGCCATTTAAGCTGAGAGCGGAGCAACATGAGGAACCAGCAGCACAGGGAGGTGTGAGGAGAGAATGTTCCAGGCAGCAGCAACAGCTGGGCAGAGCCCTTGCCTGTCCAAGCATGGCATGTCCCAGATCAGGTGGAAGTCCTGAGGGCTGTGAGTGAGGAGAGAGGCCGTGGGCTAAGATAGGGGCACAGCCAGCTAGCTAGAGCCTTACAGACCTGTCAAGGAGCTTGGGTTTTATCTAAACAACAAGGAGACTTCGGAGTGACTAGAAGGTTTTAGAGCAGTGGTTCTCAACCTGTGGGTCACAAACCTTTGGGGGTCAAACCCCCCTTTGACAGGGGTCGCCTGAGACCATCCTGCATATCATTACATTATGATTCATAACAGTAGCAAAATTAGTTATGAAGTAGCAATGAAAATAATTTTATGGTTGGGGGTCACCACAACATAAGGAACTGTATTAAAGGGTCAGGGCGTTAGGAAGGTTGACCACTGTTTTAGAGGGAGAGAGACACAATTCTGCCTTCTGTTTCTAAGAAGTCATTTTGGCTACTCTGTGGAGGTCTGTGGGGAGATGGAGTGGGAGCAGAGAGCCCCGTTAGAGGCTGTCCCAGACTGCTGGGCACAAAGTGGGCCTCGGATGGTCTGGGAGAGGCAGCAGGGGCAGGCAGAGCTGTGGTGCTGGGAGAGTGTCAGTTCTGAGGCCAAGGCGAGGCTCTAGCAGTAGAAAATTGTTCCATGGGAGGAGGTAAGGATGAGGAGACCAGCTGCCAGCACAGGATGGGGTGTCCTTAGGCGTGCGAGTGAGCAGGTGTGCTCATGGGGTGCAGCCCTTGAGGTACAGGGGTAGGGAGGAAGACATGTCAGCGACCTTAGCTGGAGTGTACCTGGCTGGGAGGGAACCAGGCACCACTGAGGTGGCTCTGGCGGCGTGTCCCCTACAGGGCCGGCTGCAGTCTCCTGACCTGGGCAAGCACCTGGCTGGTGTGGAGGACCTGCTACAGCTGCACGAGCTGGTAGAAGCTGACATTGCTGTGCAGGCTGAGAGGGTGCGGTCCGTGAGTGCCTCTGCTCTGCGCTTCTGTGACCCCGGCAAAGGTGAAAATCCAGGCAAAGCTCTGGCAGGGGGCCGGGCGCGGTGGCTCAGGCCTATAATCCTAGCACTCTGGGAAACTGAGCTCAGAAGTTCCAGACCAGCCTGAGCAAAAGTGAGACCCTGTCTACTAAAAATAAAACACTGAGGCAAGAGGATCGCTTGAGTCCAAGAGTTGGCGGTTCTATGAACTAAGACGCCATGGCACTCTACCCATGGTGACAGCCTGAGACTCTTTCTCAAAAAAAAAAGAAAGAAAGCTCTAGAAAGGGAGGGGGCCTAGGAGGGAGAACATGAAGAGCTGGGGCAGAAGACAGGAAAAACCTGGGGACAAGAAAGCTGCTGGGTCACTGGTTGGGGACAGAGCTAGAGCCAGGGTCCAGGTCCTGAGAGAGTAGGGTGGGAGTCCATGCTGGGGTGGGTGGTGAACAGCAGAGAGCTGGGTTATGGCTCTGACCCTCTGCTGTGACTTCCTCAGAGTACAGACCTTGCGACCCGCAACTGGTATCAGAGCGGGTGGCCACCCTGGAGCAGAGCTACGAGGCACTGTGTGATTTAGCGGCCACCCGGCGGGCCCGGCTGGAGGAGTCCCGGCGCCTCTGGCGTTTCCTTTGGGAGGTGGGCGAGGCCGAGGCCTGGGTGCGGGAGCAGCAGCACCTCCTGGCCTCAGCTGACACCGGCCGTGACCTCACTGGCGTCCTCCGCCTGCTTAATAAGCACACAGCCCTGCGGGGTGAGATGAGTGGCCGGCTAGGGCCCCTGAAACTCACCCTGGAGCAGGGCCAGCAGTTGGTGGCTGAGGGCCACCCTGGGGCAAATCAAGCTGCCGCCCGTGCAGCTGAGCTCCAAGCCCAGTGGAAGCGGCTGGAGGCGCTGGCCGAGGAACGCGCTGAGCGGCTGGCCCAGGCCGCCAGCCTTTACCAGTTCCAGGCAGATGCAAATGACATGGAGGCCTGGCTGGTGGATGCACTGCGCCTGGTGTCCAGCCCGGAACTGGGGCACGATGAGTTCTCTACGCAGGCCCTGGCCCGGCAGCATCGGGCCCTGGAGGAGGAGATCCGTGGCCACCGTCCAACCCTGGACGCCTTGAGGGAACAGGCTGTGGCCCTGCCTCCCACTCTGAGCTGCTCACCTGAGGTGCAGGGCAGGGTGCCCTCCCTGGAGGGGCACTACCGAACACTGCAGGCCCGGGCAGGCGAGCGTGCGCAGGCCCTGGAGGCGGCGCTGTCTCTCTACACTATGCTCAGCGAGGCTGGGGCCTGCGGGCTCTGGGTGGAGGAGAAGGAGCAGTGGCTGAACGGGCTCGCCCTGCCTGAGCGTTTGGAGGACCTGGAGGTTGTGCAGCAGAGGTAAACCCCACAGACCCCATGGGCTCCACGGGCCTGTGACCTGGGGGCCAGATGTGGGGCTGAGCCTGCCGTGGCTGCCTGTGTCAACCCTTTCAGTCCTAACATTGTGTTTTTTAGTTTGAGTGAAAGATGTTATGCATACAAGTAGAGAACATTTTAGAACAAACCTTTAAAGTCATCTCCCTGACTAGTTGTGATTGGTGTCTTCTTGTACTTGGTCTACCTCCTTTTTACAAAGCACATCCTTAATATTATCACTTCACTCCCACACGCTTCAGGCTGTGTCATCTACGAAATAGGAGGAAACATTTTTACATACTATATATATGTATGGTTTTTTTTTTTTAGAGACAGAATCTCACTATGTCATACTTGGTAGAGTGCCGTGCTGTCACAGCTCACAGCAACCTCAAACTCTTGGGCTTAAGCAATTCTCTTGCCTTGGCCTCCTGAGTAGCTGGGACTATAGGCACCTGCCACAACACCCAGGTATTTTTTTTTTTTTTTTTTTAGTTGTCGTTGTTTGGCAGGCCCAGGAACCCACCAGCCCTGGTGTATGTAGCTGGTGCCTTAACCACTGAGCCACGGCACCAAGCCGAAATATATTGTTTTTTAAATTGTGTGTGAACTCAAAATAGCTGAGGCTTTGAAGTTGTAAACATTTTAAACAGAGACACTGATGAACCGCTTTGTTTACAAAGTAATAAGCCTTAAAATCATTTAGAAAGAATAGTTTTTTTAAGAAGCGTAATGCAGAACAAATCTTACAGAACAAAATTAGCAATTCCTTGATGTCAGCTGTTTTTGGTCTATTACCAAATTTCCTGGGTTTCAAAAACACGATTAATTTTTTTTATTTTTCAAGACATTAATACAAGGGTTGACAAACTACCATACCTGGGCAAATCCACCTGCTCCCAGTTTGTATAAATAAAGCTTTATTGGAACAGAGGCCCATCTCTTTATGTATCGCCCATGGCTGCCCTCCACAGAGTGGAATAGTTTCAACAGACTTTTGCCTCACAGATACTAAAATATCTACTATCTAGCCTTTTATATAAAATATTTTCAAGGCCTACCCTAATGGAATATAAAATGTCCCTGGGAGAAGTTAATACTTTACATCTTTACCACTTAACCACAAATATCTGTGGTTATCACTCCACTTTCTTTTAACAGAATCTCATGTTGTCACTCTCAGTAGAGTGCCATGGCATGACAACTCACAGCAACTTCCAGCTCTTGGGCTTAGGCGATTCTCTTGTCTCAGCCTTCCGTGTAGCTAGGACTTCAGGCACCCACCACAACGCCTGGCTATTTTTTTTTTTTTTTTTTTGTAGAGACAGAGTCTCACTTTATCGCCCTGGGTAGAGTGCCGTGGCGTCACACTGCTCACAGCAACCTCCAGCTCTTGGGCTTAAGCGATTCTCTTGCCTCAGCCTCCCTAGTA
>CAUYON010203131.1:0-23613 GCA_963573935.1 Arctocebus calabarensis | reverse complement strand
TTGCATGTATGTTCATTAAAAATATTGGTCTATATAAAAAAAAAGAAATAATGCTTGTTTCCCTCCATTTTTTAGCACTGCCCCTAAATCATTCTCAAAAGAGTAAACATAAATAAATAAATGACCAAATTTTACTTAGGCTTTATAAAAATAGATTTCAGTTTAAGAAGTAACCGCTATATAATGTCAAGGTACTTTCTTGGTTTCAACTCTACTGTTTGATGGATACAGTTTTTTTAAATGACAGGTTTAAGAGGATGTATTTTTTAAAAATCTTTTTAGCACATCAGAAATTGGGGAAATGAATGTATGGTCTGGAAAACAGAGGCATTTGGATGATTAAAGAGTCATATAATATTGGTTATGTAAACCATATATAATATTGGTTTCCTTTTGAATTAAAGTCATTATTTAGGGAGTACAGATTTCATTGCATGCTGTTTTACTGAAATAATCACCATTTAGTTCACAGTTTACAAAAGTTAAAATAAATCTTCAATACATACACAACTACTGTTCCTAAAATTCTCAACTTATATCACCCAAAACAAACTTTCTTTGAAGTATTTAATAGGTCCCACTAGTGCATGCAAAGGTTGTTCTCTGAAAATAGAGAGAAAATCAAGTAAAAACACATCCTTAGATGAAAGAAAATCAAGATGATCCTTTTTAAAATGGTGTTGAGTCAACATGTTTACTAGTAGGCATTAATATCCACTTCAAGCCACTAAAAGACTTCCGAACAAGCTTAATCATATCATGATAAACTTCAAGTGTATTCCAGTAGTATTAGGTGATTTTATTTGACATAAGATATCATTCAAATTCACATAATACTCATCTTCATTATGATGAGATTATTCTATATTATGGAGTTATCAATGAATAAGAAAATAAATATTAATATCTCTAAATTACTTTCAAAATGCATTAACTAAATGTCAACTATTGGTAGGAAGAAATGTTTAGGATGTACATAAGTTCAAGTTGATTATAGGGACATGCAGTGAAGATAATGAGCATAGAAATACTGAAGGAATAAATAGACCAAGAGCATTTGAAGAAAAATGCTCATCTGCTCATCTGTTGTATTTCTTCCAGTAGCATTTGGATCATATATGATCACTTTAATTAATGGCTCTTCTTAAAGTGACTACTTGCCAGGGACAAGCACAGGTATATTGTAAATAATTTCTTAAAATAAACATGACATGGCTATTTTAATGATCTGTTAATAAGCACCTTTGCAGTTTGATGATGCATGAAGCTTGCGCTGAAGTGTTTTAGTTGCCTGAAGTAGGTATTAACGGGGCACTAACACAAAATCAAATCATAATATTATGTTCTTCTACATATTATTAAAAATGAACTGTTAGCACCATGAGAGCTTTCCTTTTAAAACAACTGAAACAATTAAACTTTATACATTTGTGTTATAATAGTTTTGTTTTGTCCTGCTTTATGAATATTGGTAAAGAAAAAGTGTATGGAAATAATTTTATGTAAGCATATTGAACTTTCATCATATGATAATATTAGCTCTTGTTAATCTTTTCATTTGTGATAAATGGTTGGTCTCACTCTCTTGCCCAGGCAAGAGTGCAGTGGTGGAATCCCAGCTCTCTGCAGCCTCTAATTCCAGGCTCAAAATACCCCCCAACTCAGCTTCCTGAGTAGCTGAGAATAAAAGTACACGCTCCCACACATGGCATAATTTTTCTTCTTTAGAGATGGGGTCTCACGAGTCCACCTAGTCTTGGACTCCTGACATCAATCTATCCTCAGACTATAGGTATGAGCCATTATTCCCAAGCTACAGATTCTTGATGTTTCTATTTGAGTGCTTTAAGAAACATCCTTAAAACTATGAAGCAAATCCCAATTTGACAATTCATTTGTGTATTTGAAGAGGATGGCCTCAAAGCAATGATAGACTGCATGCATTTAAATAACATTATGCCATAAATTGTTTTTCAAAATTGACATGGATGTTTTAACAGTGTACTAACTTATAGCCTGAAATGCATAAACCATGAGGCGTTTTGATTTCATTAGCAAAAAGTGCATTAATAACTGGAGCGGTATAGTTCACAGAACTAATTAGTCATGTTCTTTATTCGGAAAGGATGTTACCAGGATCTGCACAAAATAAGTCCACAAATATTTCAGTAAATTAGGTTCAAAAGATCAGGATATTTTGTGGTTCTATAAATGAACTGATTGGCTTCCAGTTTGATTGAACTAGTTTTTGAAATGGTTGTCATCATTGCATAACGTCTCAGAAAGACTAACAAAATGATCATTTGTGAGGCTGTAACAGTCATACAGAACAAATATTAATTCCAGCCTCTGCTATTCCCTTACTTGTTATTACATTCATGAGATTTATGTACGGAGCAGCTTGGTTCTCAGATGCCACAGCCTGTTTGTACAGGAAACATTAGTAAGAATTTAAGGACGAAAGAAGAAAAAGATGTTGATCAATGTGGAGAATGTAAATTTAATTTGTGTGGGCTGAGGAGCCTTTGCTTATATCTTAAAACTGTAACGTTGCTGGAACTGTGCGTTTTATCCCCTTTCAAATATCCTTTGTCTGCTATCATCCTCTGAGCTTACTGATGTAAGACACAAAGAGGTCTAGGTTATTAATTCTGGAGGTGATCATTCTAATTCTCCTTCAAAACTTTGTTCTTCTCTGGGTGGTCCTGGAGGCAAAGAGAGCTGATACAGCAGCAGAATTAAATACAGCGTCACCCAGAGAATGTCTTAGCTCATGTTTGCTCCTATAACCAATGCCAGACTTTGGACAATTTAGAAGGAACAGAAATTCATTTTTAACAGTTCTGAAGGCTGGAGAATCCAAACTCAAGGCACTGACATTGGTGTGGGGAGGGCCTTCTCCCTGTCTCCCCACGTGGCGGGAGGATCAGGACAAGCCAGTCAAAGGCTGCATGCACCTCTTCTAAAGAGCCTGTGTCCAGGCCACCATGGAAGAGCCCTTGTGGCCTAGACACCTCCTTAAGGCCCTCACCTCTAAGTACCATCACATCGGTAACACTTGGATTTCAGAGTCCACATATTCAGACTGTAGAAGAGAGAAGGCAGAAGTGATCTCATTTGTTGTTTTTGGACAATTTGAATATGTGGATAGTCGCTTTTGGCTTTAAAATGGGATCGGAATGGACCCCATTATTTTATGTGGATAACCCCCACTCCCCCCAGGAATGTGGATGGAAACAGGATCCTGAGAGGAGAAATGCATCTAATTTTGAAGCAGCCACGTGGTGCTTCTCTGTGCAGTGAAGGAGGCCCAGCTTGAAAAGTGATTCCCTTTCCCTAAGTCCCTTTCATCAGCGACACGTTGCAGGGGATTTACTTTGCTATTTAATTTCCATTTTCCTTGCAGTTTTGAATTAGAAGCATTAAAATAGCTACCAATTTAGCTTGAAGGGAATATAAATCTAAAAAAAAAAAAACTCTTCTCTTCCTACAATACGCTTTTTTATCTCGGCGTGTTCACTAGGAAAGGAGATGAATGATTGATTTGGGTAGGAATATCCATTAGAAAAAAATTTTTAAATTAAAAAAAAATTCTGCCATGCTATGGTCTTTTTAATCAAATCTAGCTAGAGGTGAATTGTAAATACATTTCTCCTTTTCATTTTTCTCTTCTTCGTTAATCTATCGTCTACATAATATTTGCGATAATTCTGTAGCTATCTTGTTTTCCTTCCTTTCTTCTTTAGACGTTGAATTAGCATCTGAGAATTTAATTGCCTCACCACGCGGTGCTGGTAGCTGTTCCATTGTCTAGTACCGGCCCCTCTGTCCAAGACTGTTCTACTTACGCCTCTGAGCGGTGAGCAGCGGGCATCTTTTCCATATTTGCTGCCTGACGGCTCTTGTCTTCAATTATAGCAAGACAGAGCTTTCAGAGTCTCTTTTAAATAGAATCACTCAGTTTGTTTCTGCTCTTGCATTACATAAGCACGCCTTGAAAAAACACACACGCTGAAAAGCATATCTAGTATAATTCCCATTTACATTTCTCCAAGCAATTTCCTTGAGGATTGTGAATTCAGTTTCTATGGGGGTAGGGGCCTATCCCCAGGTCCAAACACAGGCTGTTGGTGTGAGAAATAAAAGTGTCATTTTAATAAATCAATCAAAAAAGACACTCTCTTACTTTGAGCAGTAGAGATCTTTTATTATGGAATTGCATGAAATTTGGAAATGAGGGCAGGAGGTAGAACTTTAAGCCATAGGAACAAAAACTAAATATGGCAGAAATCCAGCCACAAGCAATAGGATAGAATAACACTCAAGGGCCTCCTGACATTTATTCTTCTTGCTATAAACCTTTCTTGAGGGGTAAAGTAAGACAGAAAACTAACTGAAAACACAAAATTATTTGGCAAGTCAGGTTATTTGGCTGAGAAATAATTAAATTTTTACCGAGAGATCAAAAATGACACATTTCTTTGGCTTTTGCTGTCCTTAGATTTTAAAATAATAGCTTAAGAAATAGAAAAATCCAAAATTAGGTTTATGAGTTCCTTATAATTATATAATCTACTATTATTTGGTTAAGTTTTCTTTTTTCAGAAATAGTAACTTTTTACTTTTTTTGTAAAAGCAAGTCTTTTGACAAATGACATTTGAACTGTGCCAGCTTGTGGACTAAAATCTATGACTTAACTCACTGAATTTCATTTATTTGTAAAAGATTCATTCTCACTTAGTGTTAGCAGTGGGTTGGCCAAGTCTGGCGTACAAGGACCAACTATGTGCTGTGGGGTGACAGGAATGACAGCTGTGAACATTCTGGGCAACATAAATATTATGTAAATAACTACATGTTCGCCGACAAAACCATAACTGGAGAGATCTGTAAACGGTAAAGTTAAGATGATGTATTGCTTGATGCAGAATAAGAAATATACAATTGTTCTAATGTGCTTCTTGGTTTTTCTTTACTGCGCTAAAGCGTTTTTAATATTTTCAAAACTATCTCAGCTGAACATTATCTGCAGCCCCAAAAGGTGGAAGAAAAATAATTATCTGGCATTTTTCTCTTTGTTTCCTTCCTTCCTTCCTTCCTTCCTTCCTTCCTTCCTTCCTTCCTTCCTTCCTTCCTTCCTTCCTTCTCTTCTTTTTTGGGAAAGAAAGCCTATGGGTGAATTGGGGGAAAAGTGCACTCAAGCTGGCAGGATTTTCCCCTGTGCCACTGACCCTGGCTGCCTCACGACCCTCTGGGGCTCATTCCTTGGGAGAGTGGTGGTGGGGCCTCGGACTAGGAAAGTTTATATCTGAGTTTAAATTTAGAAGGAGTGATTCATTTTCTCTCATTCTCATAAAAAGTTTAGTTAAGGATTAAACTAATCTATGCTTTAGAGAACAATGATAATTCATCTGAAGCAGGTTTTTCTAAGATGTATCAAATAGGAATCAATTTGGACCCAACGGGATTGTTATGCAGAGCAGTGAGATAGTGTACTTTAACACTTTTAGATTTCCAAGAAAGAAGCATATTGAAGTGAGTGAAAATGCTATTATTGAGAAGTCACAGAATCACATAAAGTTAAAATATCATTTCTCAAAAGCACTTCTTGTAAAACTATAAACTATAAGCACAGCCATTTCTACACTATCTTTTTAAATCCAAGGAAAGTGCAGCCAACTAACTACTATTTAATAAAAATAATAGAGGCTCTTCCTTTTGCAGAAAATGTTTTTCATCTACCAAGTGCAGAGAAGGAATATTAATATTGATTCAGACCCAGATATGAATTCTGACCTCAAAAATATGGAATGTGATTAGTCTGGATGTGCCTTGGCCCCGTGGGTTATAAATTCTAACTTTTTTCTTGGTGATGACATTTTAAATCAAAGCAATTTTAGCTTTCTATGGAAACAGTAAAGCCCTGTGTGTTTCAAATGCTTTTGGTATAGTCCATAAATGATATGAAACTAGACTTTTTTTACATAGTAATTCTGCACAACACTATTCCATCTACTGTGAGGTTATTTTTCTCCAAAATAATTGGTGAAAAGAAGTGGGAGAATATGTTAATATGTATTTTATCTTAGCCAACAACATAGTTGAGGCTAGTGGGGTAAAGTGAACAGATACATAGATAATAACATACATTTTTTCTCTTCACTTCTGGGAATGGTCTTAACGACATGCTGATTCCAGCATTTGCAGATGACAAGTGCCTTCAAAATTAAGGAATTATGTATTTATAAATGTCCTCTTTTGATCAAAGTGATTTTAAAATGTAGTACTCCTTTAGAGACGTAATCTTTGTGATTCCAGACATACAAATTTGAATGACACAGTTTTCAAGATAAGCGAAGTCATTTTTGAAATGATATATACTACTAGTGAATTCCCATCCGAGTTTCAAGATACATTGTGAACTGATTCCTTTGTGTCTTTGACACTTCCCTAAATTTTTCCTTGGTCTGTAGTCTACACAGTCTATATAGTCTATAAATTTCTCCTTGTCTTTCGTACAGCTGTTGCAAATGACCCATGCATTCAAATATAGACATGGGCATTTACTTTTAGTTTATTTTTCATCTTGAGATTAGTTCTTTGTCCCGACTCCATTATTTTATTTTCTTCCTTTGTCTTCGGTTTTGTGTATTTTTTCCTAATTTCCTTTGCCAATCATCGCGCTCTCCTCTCCCACATATATTGATCACTGAGAAGTTTAAATGAGTCACATTACTGTGACTTCATTATCATAAAGCAAGTTAGGAGTCTTTCATGTATAGAGACATCCCAGTACATGACTTAGGTACCCCTTTTCCCGTGAATGCTGTGTTGACTAAAAAGTGCAAAACCAGAGAGAATGACCAAGAGAGCCAAAAAAAAAAAGTTCATATCAAAAGAGAAATAAATTGTACCACTTTTACCTCATGAAGTTTGATGAAAATAGAGTGTATAATTTGAGAAGTTTTTCTTAAAAAATATTTGAGAAAGTCTGCAGTTTCCAAACTTTTAGTGCTGCTCTGGTTGCTGATACCAGTGATTGTAAGGCAGATGTGTTCTCTTGTGAGTGTGTTTTCTGTGATAATTTTAAATGTTTGAAGTCATGTTATGGAAATAATCACCTGTAGATACTGACCAAACGATTCATATCAAGAGATGTTCTGGACTCAAATTGGATCATCTGCCTTTGCCTTCTTTCTTGGTGTAGTATAATCATTATATGATGTTTAGGATTTGCATGTATGTCTTTTAAAGCATCTTTAATACTCTTTAGGGGTTTCTTTTGCATGCCTTAAAAATACATTGTATATATGTTTACATGGATGCAGCTGGAATATATTCTTCTTAGCAAAGTATCTCAAGAATGGAATAAAAAGTATCCAATGTACTCAGCCCTACTATGAAACTAATTGATAGCTTTTATATGAAGGGTATAACTGTATTATAGCTCAAGAATATGGAGAAAGGGGAAAGGGAGGAAAGGAGAGGAGCAAGGATGGGTGGAGGGAGGGTAATTGGTGAGATCACACCTACGGTGCATCTTACAAAGGTACGTGTGAAACTTACTAAATGTAGAATATAAATGTCTGAACACAATAACTAAAGAAATGTCGTGAAGGCTATGTTAACCAGTTTGATGAAAATATTTCAAGATGTATATAAAACCAGCACATTGTACTCCATGATTGCATTAATGTACACAGCTATGATTTAATAAAAATGAATAAATAAATACATTGTGTATTCATTGTAAACACATGGAACTCTACATTAATTGTTTTCTTTTGTGAATCATCCATGGAAGCTATGCCTGATCACATGACTTCACAAACTATTCTCTATTATTTGGAATTAAGCATTAATAAGTGAGAAATCATAAAACATGGCTGACACCTAGGATAATCAAAGGTGGACAGAGGGAAAATGGGAGAATTGTCACTATTTAGTCAGATTCTTCTTGTGTACAATGCAAGGTGCCAGGCTGCCTATATCTTTCTTTGTCTTTCCAACTGCTTAACACGTATTTCTAGAACATGTGTCATGACAGGTCTACCCGAGACAAAGGAATTGCAGGAACTATCCTTGACGATCTTACAAAGTAAACAAATAAGCACATAATGAAGAGATTTGATGGGTGCAAATGTGGTCATAAGGTGATGGGCCTACGGGTAGCTTCTGAAGACAGCAGAACAAGGGAGGTTATCTAAGTGCTTTAGAAGTCTCTGAGATGATGGAGAAGCATGGCTTGAAGCCACACATGAGGTACTTATTTAGTAAACTGGCAGAAGTATGTCTTTAACAGATACTCTTTCTTTTTATTAAATTGTGCCCTGATTTTGATCTTAAGTGGCAAAAAAAAAAAAATAAAAATTTAGCCATCTGATGCCATGACAACATTACAGTAATGATAAAGAGAACTTGGTTCTACTAGAATTTATTAGAGGATATTGCATAAACTTTAATATAACATCGCATGAAATTTCTTATATATCAAACAACAGCACACTCAAAGTGCTATTTGCAACTAGTTGAATAAATAAATGCTGCTCTATGTTCCATTTTACTAGAGAAAATTACGGGAGAGGGATTTTAAAACAGACTTTGTCTGATAGGTAAAACAGGTATAACCTATAAAAAAGGGGAAACTCATTAAGTAAGAAATTTCAAGAAATAAATATCTTTATATCTTTCCCAGAAGGAATTTGAAGAGACTCTTGTGGAAGGCTAAAATAGAATGCACAGTAAAATTAACTAGAATGGCTAGAAAATGAGAAAGTATACAAAATTAGTTGTCTTAACAACAATAATTAGTTTGAAAGTTATACTCTGCGTGTACTAGATTTCAATTTATTTTGTCTAATTTTCTTCTGCTTATTGTTATAACCCTGCTGTGGATTATCTTCACAAACATTTTAGGGAGGCAGCTGTCCCATGGAACTGAAGCTATTGCTTCTCAGTTATTGAATTATAATGATCATGTTATCTTAGCAGGAGAGTTGCAGAAAATAGTTGCAAATGAAAGAAAATCTGTGTCACGAAAGAGGGACCTTATAGAAGTAGATTTGTAGTCTCTGAGCTATAGTTTTATAAAGATAATGAAGTGACACGTCCAATCTACCTGTGAATTTTCTTGGCACTGCCGTTGAACTGTGTCTAGGATCTGACTGTGTTTTCCCAGTTCCATGACTGCCACTCAAGAGCCAGCCATGGCCGTATCTTGAATGATTGGAATCCTCTCTGAACTGGTCCTTCTAATTCTGATTTATGCTCTGGAGCCTCTTCTCCACTCAGGGACAGAATGGCCTTTAATATGTAACTTCCAGTACAACTGTGGCCTCCTGTTTCAGTCAGTATAGAAGCCAAAGTCCTCTGAGTCATGTCTCTGACCTCATTCATTGCTATGCTCTTTGGTTTTCTCTTTACTTCAGCCTAACACCTGCAACAGGAAAAGCAACTCCCTGCTTAGAATATTTAAGACATGCTATTTTCCTCACCTGAAATGCTTTAATCCCAAACATGCTCATAAGCATCTTTATACCCTAGTGCCTTTACTCAAATGTTAGCTACCGGCTGTTATTACAGTTTCATATTTTTACTTAATGTTTCATGTTTTGCTATTTTCATTAAGCCACAGTAATAGTTGGTCTTAGCATATCCAACTAAACTTTTTTATTATACTGAATCAATTTAATCTGGGTTTTAAAATGGTGAAAATAATAATAATATTATTAATAACTATTGCCCTCAGTCTATGTTCTAATCTATTGCGGATGTCTATCTACCTATCTATAGATATATTGAGATTTTATATATGTATACATAAAATGTATATCTATCTACCTATCTAGATACATATCTATAAAATCTATATCTATCTAGTGATGTACATATTGAAGCTATAAATAAGGGAAATTCAAGATGTTTTTTAAATTTCATATAATTGTGTCAATAATTAGTCATAATTATATAATTTCAAAGAAAATGGGCCATTATTTTAAAAGGATGAATATTTACACAATAATTATCCACATAGAACTATTTTAGTTATTGAACATGATTTTATGTTTGCATAAATTGATTTATGAGTACATCATACTTTATCAGGCTTTAAACTATATAGAAAATAGATTTCAAAACCAAGCCTTAAAGATTGGTCATTAATGAGAAGTGGAGATGATTGAAATTTAATTCAACACTGGATTTTGTTGTAGAGGTTTTTGTTGTACATTTTTAGATAAATTTTCTTTCTTTCTTTTTTTTTTGTAGAGACAGAGCCTCACCTTATCACCCGCAGTAGAGTGCTGTGGTGTCACACAGCTCACAGCAACCTCCAACTCCTGGGCTCAGGCGATTCTTTTGCCTCAGCCTCCCGAGTAGCTGGGACTACAGGCACCTGCCACAAGGCCCAGCTATTTTTCTGCTTTGCAGTTCAGTGAGGCAGGATTTGAACCTGCCACCCTCGGTATATGGGGCCAGCGTCCTACTTGATGAGCCACAGGAGCTGCCCGATAAATTTTCTTAATTTGAGAAAAAGAGAAGAACCGAACATTATAAAAATATACATAGTAGTCATTTATAATCTCAATTTCCTTTTCAGATTTAAAAAATTCTTTGCCATCACAATTCAATTTTTCTTTTTTTTTGCCAAACATGTTCTTTCTCTAGCTGTTTATATATAAGCAACAAGAAAATCATGTTTTAACAAATATAGGGAATGACTGTTTTTAGAAACGAGCCTAGTGACCAATGTGTAAACAGAGTCATTTTACAACAAGCTGTCATCAATAAAGAATTTTGCAATGGTCATTGTCTACTATGCTTTTTAAAATTTATTTGTTTTGTATACATTTAGGTTTACCACATGATGTTTTGATACACATAGTAAAATGATTACTACAAACCACATTTATATATTCTAATATATGTTTTTGAGTAATTCTCAGTTCCAAAATATCTGTGTTCATGAATATGCAAAACTCTGAAACCCTCCACTGTTCTCCCAAAGTTAAATTTCGTGGTGATTTTTTTCCAAGGCGGGATTCACACTACCTAATATCCAAGTGCATTCAGAGTTCTAGGCTTATTTTTGGCACTTGCAGTAATTGTAGTAAATGTTGCTTTATTTACTCCAGAAAAAAGAACTATTCATATTTCAGGTATATTTTAAATTTTTTATTTTGAATCTTCACACTTCCTGAACTTCCTGTTCTGTTGAGATAAGGTACATTTGATCTAAATAGCCTATTTAAGTTGAATCAGTCAAATTTTTCAAACATGCTTTTATCACAGATTTTTTCTTTTTCCTTCGAGGTTTCAGCAGTTTTGCACTCATGGATGCAATTAATGTTTGAGTTTATCATAATACAGAATTTATGAACTACATAATATTCAATTCAACATTTTCTTACTGATGAGTGAACCCAGCCATCTTTTTCATTTGTCAAAAGACTTGTGTTATTTTTCAAACAGTTTTAGTTCACTATCATCCCAGTTACTTTTTGGATGAACAAGTTGGCTTTAAAAATCTCCCTGGTAGCTCAGTGCCCGTACTCAGTGGTTAGGGTGCCAGCCACATACACCACGGCTGGCTGGTTTGAACCCAGCCTGGGCCTGCTAAACAAGACAACTACAACAACACCCAAAAAATAGCCTTGGGCATTTTGGCGGGCACCTGCAGTCCCAGCTGCTTAGAAGGCTGAGAATCATTAGAACCTAAGTGTTGAAGTTTGCTGTGAGCTGTGGTGCCACAGCACTCTACTAAGGGCAGTATAGTGAAACTCTGTCTCAAAAAACAAAAAGAAAAGAAAATCTGCATGGGAGTGACTGTTCTTAATCTTTATTCATTTTTTATAGAAGTGGATATGTTTTCCTCATTATAGCAATTCATACATCTTATGGTAAAAGTGTAAACAAATCTTTTAGTGAAATTAGATGCAAACATTTGAGAACATAATTGAAACCTATAGTGAGATACATTTTGAAGTAAAAGATGTTTTTGTTAGTATGAAGAAAACAAACAAAATCAAGGTGTACACAGCCTCGTATCTACATTCAACCATGTTGCCCCACTATATTGGTGTCTTCCCACAAAAGTAACAGGGTCCCAGAACACTCAGGCCAATACATGTAGAAGTCAAATGGACAAGTCCAAATCTCTGCATCTTTTAATAGCCCCTGTGCAACATTGGCTCTGAAATTGTACATCGTACTTTCAGAAGTATTTGGCTTGTTTTTCAAACTACGTTCAAGCACATGACGAGGCATGTTAGTATTCAGAGAATAATATCCCAAATAATCAAACAGTACAAATAAAAATTATGAAATTTAAATACGTCATGGGATTAAAACATTTTATTAACATATGTAGCTATCTCACTCGCCAGTAAACCCAGTGAACATAGCAGAAACGTGTACAGAGGCACCACCTGTGTCCAGTAAGTTTTGGATCATTCAGAAGAAAGAGTCATATGTTGTAACATGTATTCCAACTTAAATATACATCACTGTCAGTGGGTAAAGGAGTGTTCACAATACTTACTACATCAGAAAAAAATGTTCATATAAAAAAAGTCGTTCCTAATAGTAAGTACAACAATAAAAATAAAGTTATCGTTACCATAGTACAATTATTGATGTTTCCTTTTCTTCTTCAAAATTCTAGGTAATATTTCATCATCTTAGTTGATAATCATGAAGAATGACTGAGATGTTGGGTAATGGGGGAAAGCAATTATGTGGAATTACTTATGCTTTTGAATCAATGATATAAAACATGGCACATTAGTGTTCCAAAGGGAACCAGCTGTGGCCACAAAGTAGGAACCGAGTGCAGACTTCACTTTCATCTTCACGTTCATCCAATTTCCAAACCCTGGCCATCCTACGTAATCTTTTATTCTCTCTAAAATCAAAGAAACATTTGCTGATAAACTGAACAGGGATAATAGTAATAGCAAACACTTCCACGACATTTATTATATTCCAGGACCACTCGGAGAGCCTTGCAAGAATTAACTCCTTCAATCTTCGCACTAATCGGAACAGTCTGTTACTATTATTTTTTTCCATTTTTCAGAGGAGGAAAATAAAGCATGGACATGTTCAGTAAAGGAGAAAGACCAGCCGGAGCCAGGAGGTTCAGTTCAACAGCACAACACTGTGATAAAGCTTCCCAAGTGCGTCACCTTCGGATCTTGTGGAAATACAAATACTAATCGAACAGATCAGGGCAAGGGGCTGAGCCTGTGCATTTCTATTGAGCTCCTCGGTATCCACTGCTGTTTCTTCCCTGCAGACCAGGGTAGCAAAGCATTACAGTTTGTGTAATGTGTCTCTGTGTGCCCAGCGAAGGCAGAATAAATATACAGTAAGTTAGAACCCCTTCTTATCATATGTGGTTTCCAGTGCACCAAGCTTTCAACAGCTACAGCGAGCAGAAGGTCTGAGGTGCCCAGACCCACTAAAGACTTAGGCAAGGTTCTTCCATCTTCACTGTACTTGCTATACCAGCCCAGTGTCCTATAATTAGGTTTAATTTTCGAGGATGTCTCTCAATATAAATTAAATGCTTGATTCAGGCTCTAAACTGTTGGAAGATTTAGATGTCAACATAAAACAACATTCAAAGCCAGAAGTGAGATTATGTAAGATGTTCAGTATTTTGTCTCTTCTGAGCCCTGTTTTAAATAATTGAAAATGTTCTCAAAATGAGCTCTATACTATTTCTATTATTCAGACATTTCATTAAGATCATGCTAAATGTAACAGAATTATTTTTCTGGAAAATATATATTATTTCAATAATTTTAGGGATATATGTAAATGATGGAAATCAAATTTGTATGCAACATTCTTTAAAATTCAGACAACCATAGTGAAAGTATTCAGCTGAAATATTTATACCCTTTTCTAAAATTTTGCTACAGCATAGAGGTGGTGATTTTTAGCCTTGTCAGACTCCAGGCTTTGCTTTTTGACAGTCTTTCTTATTGATTCCCTAGAATCATTCACCATTCTTTATAATTCCTCTAAAGCTCTACTTATAGAGATTTACTATTTTGACAGATGATAAACAGTTCCTGAATTTATTGTGTTTTATATTTGATGACCTTGGTTGGCTCTGACAAATGTTTCTCTTCCTGATACATTAATATTTTTATCTTTGAGTTGTTTTTGCATAATGTGTATGCATAATCGTGCCACCAGCCTGTTCAGACTTCTAAGCAACAAGTAGGGAAAGAACATATATTATTAAAGGATCTCTGGGAAAAGTCATAATTTATTTGAAACAAATACAGGTAGTTTAACGTGGAAAGGCAATTTAGTGAGATTTTAAATGTTTACTAAATGAGCCTCTTTTTTCTTGTCTCTATCACATTTCAATTATGTAATGTAAAAAGTTCAAAGAATAGGATTTTCACACAAAGCAATAGTAGCTATTACAGTAGTTATTACCTTTCGATAGAAGTAGTATGAATTATTTTATGTTTCTTTTTATTGTCTTCATTAAAAATAACTTTTATGCCACATATGCACACTTTATAATAAGTAAACAAAATTAGCCTACAAATAAAAATAATGAGCCTTTTTTGATGCTGATTAATACCCCTGCTTAAGATTAGCCAATAGTTCATAAGTTTGCCATTGTCCTTCTGCATTTATCTCTCCTATGGGAAGCAGTAGCCCATTTCCTCAAGGATACTTTCCCCTTAATAGAAGATGCACTTACACTAATCAACTTTTTTGACATCAGTATATAACTGATCAAGTTAAGTTTTTCTTTCAATTAATTTGAAATCATTTTTAAACTAACTACTCAACATATTTAAAACATTAATTAACCCCACGCAGAAGATATTACTACTTTTGAGATTTGTTTAAGAATAAGACAAAGCCAGACATGGTGGCTCACGCCTGCAATGCTAGCACTGTGGGCGGCTGAGGTGGGAGGATCTCTTGAGGCCAGGAGTTTGGGGTCAGCCTGACCATGAGCAAGACCCCATTTCTACAAAAAATACAAAAATTAGCTGGGCATGAGTGTAAATGACTGCAGTACCAGTTTCTCAGGAGGTTGAGGTGGGAGAATCTCTTGACCAAAAAATTTGAGGTTGTGGGAGCTGTGATTCAGCCATTGCACTCTAGTCCAGGAGACAGATTGAGACACTGTGTCAAAAAAAAAAAAAAAAAAAAGATAAAAGGATAGAAAATTCTAATTATCCACATGTAAACATCTGCTTAAGGAAGCAGGTCGGACATCTCCTAAAGCTTCAGCTTCCCTAGGAAAGACAAGAACCTGATGGAGAAGGAGACCAGATGTGTCTTCCACAAGGGCGATGGACCACTTAGGACTATAAAGCTAAAACTGGAATTTTAAGGTTTAAAATAGAATGTATAATAAAAGAAGTTATAGTTACATTTAGAACACACAGAAAGGCAGAAAGGTTATACTCTGAAGAGAAAGCACCGATGTTGTTTAAGAGAGAGAAAATCAGTTACTGGGTAATGAAATGCCAAATAATTGACAAAGACAAAATTTTAAAATAAAGCATATCCAGTTGCTGCTTCTAAGGAATTCAGCACATGGTAGATTCTAAACTGATGTTTAGTGTCTCTCTGCTTTAGAATAGGAGTTATTTTGCTAGTAAAGGAATAAAAAGGGGTACTTACAGTGTATGTAACTGTGACTATTTTTAAAAAAGAGTTTATATTACAAACAAAAGTATCAGGGCTGCCTTTGCAAAGTTTGCACATCTGAAATTTACTGCAATAGGAAGTCTCCGCAAAGTTTAACTTTTTCAAATAAATTCCTGAACTATTGGTCTTGTTATTCTTCAGTGATGTGTTTAGCTAGAACAGAACCCATTTACCAGTTTAGTACCTTTTTTATGGTAATGTAACTGTATACAACTCTGATTTATAAAATGAAAAGCTAAGGCTCTTAATTTCTGGAATGAATTTTCTTCACAGGGAAAGTGCTTGAATTGAAAGAAATAAAAGTATGTGTTAATATGACATGAAAATTAGAACTGTTAATGCACATCATGAGAGTAAATATTTCTTACTGACTTATTCTTTCAAAGTTGCATGGAATAGTTACATATTTTTCTAGGCAGAAAAACAAGACTATGGAAAACGAACCATTCATCCTGCCCTCCCCCTTTTGTTGGCTTTGGTGTGACGGTATGCTGACCTGGCATTGATAGCTATAACCCTGGTCTTTATGTTGACATTCAAAGTCCTAACACTGAGTGCTACAGGATTTCCAAATACAAATATCATAAAGACAGAGTCTCACTTTGTTGCCCTCAGTAGAGTGTTATGGCATCACAGCTCACATCAACTTCCAGCTTGCCTCAGCCTCCCGAGTAGCTGGGACTACACGTGCCTGCCACAACATCTGGCCATTTTTGTTGTTGTTTTTGTTGCAGTTCGACGAGGGCCGAGTTTGAACCCACCACCCTCAGTATATGGGGCCAGCTCCTTACCCGCTGAGCCACAGGCAGCGCCCAAGTATCTTGATTTTTCTTATTATCACAGGGAGCATTTTGTGTGTGTGTTAGAAAGGATGCTTTCATCTCCATACTTGGGAATTTGGAATTCAAATAA
The DNA here is from genome assembly GCA_963573935.1 of Arctocebus calabarensis. Taxonomy (NCBI): domain Eukaryota; kingdom Metazoa; phylum Chordata; class Mammalia; order Primates; family Lorisidae; genus Arctocebus; species Arctocebus calabarensis. Next base: position 7,007 of record CAUYON010203131.1, on the reverse strand, counting down.
ATTTTAGTCATCTGTTCAAAGTTAGTGTCAGATATAGATCTCTAATTTTCATTCGTGGATGTCTCTTGTTTAGCAAAAATGCATCTTAGGTAGGAAAATAAGGAAAAAATTGTATCTAGAGTCCATTTTTCCCATTGATGAAATGGAATCCTCAAAATACTGTGAGACCATGAAAATATTCAAATAGGACCTGTCTTTTCGTCTTTAAGAAGCAACAATGTTGGCTCAGTGCCTGTGGCTCAACGGGCTAAGGTGCCAGCCACGTACAACTGAGCTGGCGGGTTCGAATCCAGCCAGGGCCCGCCAAACACCAATGACGACTGCAACCAAAAAATGAATGGCTGTTGTGGCGGGCGCCTGTAGTCTCAGCTACTTGGGAGGCAGAGGCAGGAGACTTGCTCGAGCCCAGGAATTGGAGATTGCTGCGAGCTGTGATGCCACAGCACTCTATCCAGGGTGACAGCTTGAGGCTCTGTCTCAAAAAAAAAAAAAAAAAAAAAAAAAAGAAGCAGCGATGTCAAGGTGTTCCAGGATCAAGAAGGAATTGGTAAGTATAGTCTGTAGGATCCCTCTCACTTCCCCATAAGGACACCTTGTTTTCACCTGTCGTAGGCCACCTGACAGGGTTGTTCTGCACTTATCCTACTCTTCTGGAGTAAACAGTTGCTTGTATACAGGCACATGTTCCAACTTGCTTCTATTTCACAGACAAGAGAATAGTAAAATGAATGTTTACTTTCTCCAATTTAAAGTGTATCAGAAGGTATTACACCACCACCAACAACAAAAAAACCTTTTATTTTCATATCAGGGCTGATGTTTAAATTAGCCAAAATGCCAAGATTTCAAAGTATTTAATGCACACATCTTGCTTTCAGTTGCTAAACAAAATGCATTTTGTCATGTTAATAAGTTATCTCCTGCGAAATCTTGTGAAATAATAAAGACAAATCATATGAGAATAGTTTCACAATATTATTGAAGAAATATTTACCTTTTCCAGGAGGGTGTCATTCCTATGCTTGTTCCATACAGCAGACACTGTGAAGACATTTTCCAATTTCTTTTAACTTATATTGTACATTGCTAATAACAACTTTATGTGGTCGTTCAACAATTGCCACATATTGCAGAGAAAGAAATTGAGACCACAGTTAAACAAGGACGTTTACACAGTTTATAAAAATCCAATCTATTTGATCAAAAATGCAAGCTAGTAATCATTAGTCCTATAACATATTTCAGGACAAATTTACATATTTAAATTTGTTCTTATTGGGTGTTCTTTTAGAGTGGCAACTCAAGCCATCCATCTCTGTCTCATCAATTTTATAAATTAATTCTGAGTTATCAGTTTAGGGACAAGCATAGTATAGGATGGGAAAACATTAGTTAATTACCTATCCAACACACATTCACTTCTTCTTGCTTATTAATATAACATGTTTTCATTAAGGATGACAATGTATATATCTAAAAAAAAGTATATATATATGTGTGTGTGTGTGTGTGTGTGTATACACACACATATATTTCTCAGCCTTCCTTTTGGCTAGTAATAGTGAAATAAAACAATTCTTCACGATGAGATGTGAGTAGAAATATTCAAATAGGATTCTGGAAGGACTCTTTAAAGGGATTCGTTTCATCCTGAATACACCTTTTTGGGGTAACTTTTGCTCTCTTCCATCATCTAGCTTGAAATAAAGACATGATCCTCTCATATCTGACAACTTTTATGAGATAATGAGAGTGATTCCATAAAGAGGTTGAAACTTATAGAGCATGATTGTCTATCTTTGAGTTTCTCATGAGAAATATTCAACTGTTACTCTAACAACAATTGAAGACACAGTTCCTGTTTCTGGGTGTCTTTTATCACAACATACTATTTCTCCTTGATAGAATATAGACAATCAAGCTCATAAAAAATTTGTTCTTATCCTAGGTATATTTGATTCAAATTCTCTGCCTTTAGTCCCTCTGAAAGAAATTGAAGGGCATGGCAAAAGTTTTTATATTGTTGAAGAAAAACACTTTTTTCCCCATGACTGAAGATATATTTGATTTCAAAATTAAAATAATAAAAAAAATTGGTTTGAAAACTGCATATATGATTTTAAAATCCAACTCTTTCAATCATGTTAGTATTTCATTATATAGTCATTTGATCAAATTCCAATATAAATTTTATTTTTATTTTATATTTTTGGCTTTAAGATAAAGTATACATTGTTAGAGAAAATCTTAAGCAATTCCAAAACTATACCCAAGAGATTAAATAAAATCATAGTAAAATTAAGATTATTTATGAAAATGTGAAAGGAACAAAAGAAAAAAGGAAGAAAACAAGGAAGGATAAAAGAGAGAATAATACATTAGCACTCTATAGAAAATAAAATATATTTCTTTCAAGGGCCAGGAGAAACCAGAACCAAGAATTGCTTAGTTTTAATTCTATTGTTGCTTTTTATAATATTTTCAGAAATAAAATGAAAATGACCTATTTCAATCTTTACTGTTTTGCTAAAAATTATTCTGTTTCCTGTACAAATAGAGCCAGTGTGAGCGTTTTTACATCAAAATGAATTCAGAGATGAATTCATGAGACACCCAACTTGACATTTGCTCTTGTTTAGAGTACAAATTATTATGAAAAAATAAAGTTTGACAGAAGAATGAAATGATTCTCCAAAATAGAAAAAAAGGTGTAATTAAAAAATATTTATTCTTAAGAGCAACATTTCTAAATCTATTTTCTTGTAAAAAATAAAAGAATAAACATAGGCAGTAATGAATCTGTAAGATACATATGTCCTGGGACTAAAGAGCTTTAGGGGGGAGAGAGAGAAGTAATCCAAGAGGAAAACCAAGCAAAACAAACAAACAAACACCTCTGAAACTGGAAAGCAAGCTTCAGCTATTCTCCTAGAGTACGTGTGTGGATAGACACATGTTCATACTACTCAAGGACTCAGTTCTGGTCTTGCCTATAATCTGATTGTCTTTTCTCCTTATTACCATCAAAAGAATGAGATGTTTATCAACAATGAAGTTTCCGAAGGTAGCTTCCCATGAGCATCCAATTACTTTCTTATTCTGCAGCCAGCTACTGGGAGATGAAAATTGATTGACAGATAACGCTGGAGTGTAATCCTCCAGGCCCAGCGATGCAGCTCCAGATTCAATCAATATTGAGAATTTTTCAAGACTCTTCCAAGGAGACCCTGGGGGACCCTAATTGAACTCCAGGGGACTGAGCTTAATTCATTTTCACCCTTGATCACTCCCAGACTGAAGAACCCTCCTTAGGCCCAGAAACAGCTTGAAGTCATAGAAAGAAGTAACAAGAGCCAACCAGGCCTTGACTCTGACTGCTTCAGCATTTTCCTCCTAGCATAGAGTATGAGGTCTGGGCTTTTGATCATGTGTAGTGCTGCTCCCTCTGCCCAGAATGTACTTCTGTCTTAGTCCATTTAGCTAAAATACCATATACTAGGTAGCTTATAAACAACAGAAAAGTATTTCTCACAAGTCCAGGTCAAGATCCAGCAGATTGGGCGTCTCGTAGGAGTTTGATTTGTGGTTCACAGATGATGCCTTTTTGCTCTGTTCTCACATGGTACAAGGGACAAGGCAACTTTCTGGGGCCTCTTTTATAAGCCTCTGCTTCCCTTCCGCCAGCACCTAACACCTCCCAATGGTCCCACCTCCTAACATCGTCACACCCTCCAGATTTCACCTGTGAATTTTCAGGGCACACAAACATTCAGACCACAATCCTTCTGTATGCAAGATGAGATTCTTGATCTTGGTAATGAATAGGTCTCCCTCTGCCTGGAGTGCCCTTCCTGTTCTCTGTTTCTCTCTAAAATTCTACATATCTTAGAAAGTCTAAATCGAAAGTTATCTTCCCTGGGAAGCTTTTACTAGGCTTGCACATCATCCTCTGGGTTTCTGATTGTTTTGTTTGGCTATCCTAGGAAATTATATTAGGTCTTTTACAGCACGTGTTTGTTTATTTAATTATGGTGCTTAATGATAAAGAAAGCCTATTATTTCTCTTACATCTTCCTTTTTGTACTCACAGTGTCCTCGCCAAGCATAGTATGAATGCAAGTATCCAGGTTAAATCTTCAAATACTTCTATGCTTTCTTCTAAATAAAGTGTGAATAATAAGTTATAGCCTAGGAAAAATTATTGTTGGTAAGATCAAACACAAATGTTTTTTTAAAAAGTACATAGTTTAAGGTTTTATGTAAATACCAGCTGTTAATAAAAAATAATGAATTTGGGCCTCATACATAATGTGTTCTATACCACTTTTGTGGACTTTTGTAAAATGAATTGAATGACAGAAGAAAAGGGGTCAGTGCGGAGAATGTCAACCTTTCTTGATACTTTGTAAATTATATGATGAGCTTTACTGTTTACCAAGAGTTGTAGAAATTCCTACTGGGCCTGATTCACTGTGTCTCTGGATATCTAGCGAGCAGAGATATGCCAGGCTTGTGGGAGCACAGGACAAGTATTTCCTAGTCCAGCTACATTTTAGCTTCTGGAAACGGCTCTGATAGTGAAATTAGCACATGGCCAATTTGCTGGATTCCCAGGGGTTCCTGGATCAGGCTGACACATCTTTATCTACTCATTAGGATTATGGACTAAAATTTGATTTTCTTAAGTTTATGCCTATTACTCTTAAAGTGTTATAGATAAACAGTTACATTTTATTTACATTGTGTTTCACTTTCTTCTTCTATGTAGGGGATTAATTCACACTAAACGGAAAAAAAATATATATATATATATACTTGGTAAACCAGTTGATGTACATCCAATTATACATACTCTGTTCTCAATAATCTGGAAGTGAAAAATGATCTAATTATATATACCTATAATGCTTTTTAAAAAATTTTATTATTGCTAGGGTAAGATTTAAAGAAGTATACGAATGTTTGGCTTTATTATTTTAATATATTAATAAGGTATCTTTCAGGAATATCTAAAGTATATATGTTCCCTTAACATTGAAAACAGCTAATTAAACAAGCTCCTCTTAATGTGATCTGTATGAAATCGAATTTTGCCTTTCATTTCACATTTTTAAATTTGCTTATGATAATCTCTGCCCGTACATGTAAAACCGGGTGGGTCTCAGGAATTCTCTTCTTAGCTAGTTCTTCTTAATGAAGTGGCAAGTTAGAAAAACAGTCTCCATTCAGAGATTAGAACTGGCAGTGTTGTACGATCGTCAGAAATCTGAACCCAGTTTGTCATCATTCTTTTCCACCTCCCAGTTCTACATGGTGAAACAATAAAATGATCAAGTGAAAGAAAAGCATAAAACAACAACAATAGACAAACAAAAACAAAGTGTCTGTACTACACGCTTTACGTAGGAGGAAGGGAAGGCAGAGAGCCATGAATCTTACAGCGGAGATAGAAAAGGGAATCATAAGTTAATCCATTCTAATATTGAGATCACAGAATTGCTAAGTGAGCACTGCCCAGCATCACTGGAATGGCCAGTGATGTGATTTTTGAGGTCTGACACCTGACAGGAGATACACTGAGAGCCAGAGAGCACAGGCTTAAAAACATCAGCAAGACTAGCGACTGCATTCAAATTTTTAAGGAAGATCAGGAGGTTTACTCAATGGATGGGACAAAGGGAAGCCTCCGTGGAGGCAGGATTTAAAGTTCTACGGAATGCCTGAGCTTGGAAAATAAATTTCAGCACAGTGCTGAGAAAGACAGTTTGGGGACACCAACGGATGAAATGCTGAAAAAAAAATAGCAGGTAATTGAGATAGAGAGCTATGACGTTTGTGTGGAGAGTTGACTGTTACAAATATGGGCAACCTGAAAAATTGGAGAAAGTCCAGGGTGAAGCTCACATTCGGTTTAACTCTGGGGTTGCAAAATCAGGAGCTAAGGTAGAGAATAAAAAGAGAAATTAAACAAGTAATTGTATATATGTATGTATAATTTAAGATATGTATGTATCTTATATATGTATATAAAGATTTGTTTATATCTTATATAAAATATAGTAAAATTTCTACAATATGTGTGTTTACATGTATTCATATGAATTTACACAAATCTTGAGACTAGACTTAGCAAATAATTTCAAAATTCAGAAACTGTAGTTGATCAAGCTGCAATGTTCTGGGCCAGGCATTGTTGCTCACATCTGTAATCCTAGCACTCTGGGACGCGGAGGCGGGTGGATTGGTTGAGCTCATGAGTTCAAGATCAGCCTGAGCAAGAGTGAAATCCTGTCTCTACTAAAAATGGAAAAAAAACTGAGGCAAGGGATCACTTGAGCCCAAGTTGGTTGTTGTAAGTTCTGACACCACAGCATTCTACCCAGGGTGACAGCTTGAGACACTGTCTCAAAAAACAAACAAACAAACAAAAGAAATTGCAATGTCCTAGAAGCAAAGTAATCTGACTAGGTAGGTGATTTATTTATACTTGAAATTTGACACATTCTTAATTTCTTATCAGAAGCTAACTCTAGGATAAGGATAGCTCAAATATTCCTGACCAGGGAACACCACTAGCTCCTAAATCTTAAACAAGATGCTCTTTTCTTTTTTTTCTCTTGTAATTTCTTTCATCATTCACAAGTACTATTGCTTTATTTTCATTACTTATGGTAAATTACAGGAGGCAGAAAATAGTTACAATATCAGGTTTCTGATCCTATCTTTCCTAATGGCCAGGGCTGTTCTTCAGGAAAAAAAATAACAGAGGGTGGTGACAAAGTCTAATCTCTATAAACATAACTGGACCTTTGGGTAAGTCAACTAATATTTTGGGGGAGGAGAGGCTTTACTTTACAAAACACTCTTAAAAGGTAGAGTATTAATGTCTTTATATAGTGATCAAGGAAATGCCATGAAGGATATCTGTAACAGTATGATCAAAATATTTCTGAATGTATATGAATCGTGCCCTGTGATTGCACCAATGTACATAATTATGATTCAAT